>JALPQI010006066.1:0-54163 GCA_025490895.1 Thaumatotibia leucotreta
GCTAATGATGTTTACAGTTAAAGGTAAATAGATTAGTCAAGCACATACGTCACGCAAGGAATTCGTGTTGTTACTTATAAAAACTCTAGTATACCTATCTATGAGTAGGTGTATATTAAAATTTAATAATGGACTCGTTGACATTATTTTTGAACGAATTCATCAAAGCCTAGGGATCTTATATTTATACTGACAAGACTCGCCATTTTGTTTAACCGCGTTCGAAGAGTCGACATCCGTGGTCCATTGTGGAATGACATTTCTATATAAGTATTGTTTCAAAACTTAGCGATCTTTTATAGGCTGCGACCAGAGATGTGCGAGGATGTGTTTCCATACAAATGACACCTATTAATGACTCGAGCGAGGTGTCATTTGTATGGAAACACATCCTCGCACATCTCTGGTGGAAACGCAGCCTTAGTGTTGTTGCAGATGTACACCAAAATCTAGTACCTATTTTACCTACATTACGTAATTAGTATTCAATTGATTAGACTGTGTATGTTGAGTTTTTCAATAATTTAACCACCTAAGATGAAACCAACTTGAAATCTTTTACAATTTAAATTGCATTTTAACTGCGCATTTACAATGTCATTAGCCATTTGCCAACTGCTTTAATGTTTGCTTAATACATCTGTTTCAACAAGTGCATATAAACAATCCTTAGGTCTAGAAAACATAGTGTCATTGTCACCTAATGGCACTATTTGCAGTTGATATGCATCAATAGTTTTGAAGTGACAAAAATAAATCTTTACAGAAAGCGCAGTAAAGTGATGAATTATGTGATACTGACGATTTTGCTGATTTACTAATAGCGAAATTAGACAGTTATGCATCAATATAGTTATGTTGTTAATTTTGTGAGTTTCGAGTGCTCAGATTTCTTTTAAAAAGTGTGAACTTTTTTAAATATTAGCGATAGTAGGTATCTAATAAAAACGCGAAGTGTTATTGGTATATATTACTTAGATAGGTACAACAAAGTCTAATATCACTCTTAAAATATATTTATTTATTACTAATACCGAGCTCAAAAATTTCCGCCAGTCAATTTTATTTTGACGTTATTAATATTTTATTTATCCTAAGGCACATAACGTCGAAAAGCCCTGAGTATCGATAATTTAGTTACCTATTTTCGACAGTGATGGATGTTTCCGACGTTTCTGACTGATAATAAATTGCCAAATTATGTGAAGTTCTAAGCCGGGTTCAAAGGTAAACATAAATTGCGTATAAAATTATCTAACGGTTCCGGCCAATCCAGGATTAACTGACAGTACCTGGGCGATTGAGTTTTGCTCGCTAACTTAAAATTCGAATTTTCCAGATATAAGGATAAGCTTGATATTATTTTTTCTTCTATAGAAATTTACATAAAAATCGTTAGACGCTGTCTGACATTTTCGACATACAGAAATGTATTTAGCTATCGAACATATAAGTAAATACAAGATTGTCTGCCATATAAACTAGAAGCGTTGTTCCTTGAATGTCAGAACGTATTAAGATTTATAGGCATGAAGTTAATGTTGAGTAAAAACGTAAGTAAACAAGTCCCTCTGAGTTTCTTACTGGTTCTTCTCAGGATAGTGGTGTTAGAACCGGTAGTAGATTTTTTTTGTTATTGTTTCATACGATTCGAAAATGCTTATTAATAAGTTTACTTGAATAAAGAATAGTTTGACTAGACTTGACTTATTTATTTAAGTGAGCAAAGAAATCATACGGCTCATAATCAATCGGTCTCTAATTTCAATGTGAAATTAAGTATACCAATCCAACTAACACGTTTCACCTTCAACTTGCCTTCAACTATCGTGATATAGCACCACCAACTTCGAAGAACATGCAGAAATGTTATTAAAAGGCTTACGAATCGATATTCGGTTCTAGGTCAAGCCTAACATTAGTCGCTGCCAAATCGGGATTAGCTTAAATCGATCGCGGGATTCACCCAGACGGTTTATAGCTAAGTCTGCATTTGTGACCAACGTTTGTATTGGAATATAAACAAATAATACCTATTGAAGAGAACACAATTAATTAATATCAATAATAAACTATCTGTTTATAAATGTTACTCAAAAATAGTTATGGTAGCATGTTTTTTTTTTTATGTTGGCACAACAAAGTGGCTCCACTCCACCTGATCGTAAGTGAAAAGTAGAGCCCAAATCGCGGCGGCAACGAACAGGAGACAATCAGTCACCTGTCGTACCCCCTGTACTCGTTTGGTGCTTTAGACAAGGTGCCTAACTTCAACTGCCCATCATGCAGGCAGCATTTCCGTGCTGAGTGCCTAGCCAAGTTGACAATCGCTAACGCTCAGCAGCGTGTACCACTTAGTGTACACCGTAGTCTTCTCTGTGTGCCACTTTTCTTTATTAGTGCGATAAAGACGCGTTTCGTTCACGATTGAGGGAGCATCTATCTGCTTGCGCGATGCTTTCTCATAGTAACGTTTAATATAGATTGTCTATTTTGTATTTTGAAATCCACAAATATTAGGCCTCAGTATAAAGCCACTGACACAGTGACCGGTATTTAGGTATTATGATCATAAATTCATAATTCATTGTAATATATGGAAATATTAACATAGCTAAATTTAGTCAGGTTGATGTCACGAAAAATGTTGGTTCCACCTAGAAATTGGCGACATTTTAGGCATTGCATGAAATATCCTATCTGTTCGACGAGAGTAGTTAAAAGTTGCTCAGTAAGTATGACAATATGTGTATACATATAAGCATTATATTTATACCGCAAAATATGATTTCAGGTTCTAAAATATTGTATTAATATGCAATACTTACAAGTAAACAGCCCGTATTCTAAAAATATCTAGAAATAAAATGTCAAACTTAGGACAAAATGGTAATTAACCGTTATGTTAGGTAAACAAACTCTAAATCAATCTTAGTACGACTAAAATAAACAGTGTTTTAGTGATAAATAATGTGAAGCATTTGGAGCGTGACTGGATTATTTCGAGAAACATGTTTTGATTGTAACTTTGGAGTAAAATAGGATAGGTATTTGTCTTTATGAAAATGAAAATAAACACGTAAACTATCAGTCTAACTTTAGAATAGAATAACATAATGACTTTGAATTAATTCATGGTACTCGAACGGTCTAAATAAAGTAAGGGTATGGTACCTAAGTAGTACCTACGGGCCGCATGATGACGGCAGTAAGAATAATAAATATCTTGGAACATCTCACACAAATCCACCCAGTCCCACGGTAAGCTCAATTAAGGCTTGTGATGTGGGTACCAGGCGACGATATAATATATTTAATAGATAGATACTAAAATACACAAACAGCCATGACCAAGGAACAAATATATGTGATAAATAAATACACAAATAATGCCCTCGCCGGGATTCGAACCCGGAACCTCTCGCTTCGTAGGCAGGGTCACTACCAACTAGGCTACAGAGGCTGACAAAGAATACATTTGTCACAACCTTAACTCTTCCCGTGGGTGTCCTTAGAGTAGTAAGAGGCGACTAAGGGATTGAAGTGTCACTGATCACACATTTATTTAAGATTGATGATGGGCAGCAGCTTCATCATAACATGATACAATACAAACTTTAGTTGACAGATTGTTGGACTAATTAATAGATCGTTACTTCTGTTTTATTTATTATTGATGAAAATTTTAATTATGACATAACTTACATAAGACGGCATCGTAAATATCCACGGAAATGCCATGACGGCATACCGCGGGCATCTTGAACGGCTGCCAGAAGAAATTGGAAAATTTATACTAAGTGTCCCGTGTCGTTGGCATACGGACAGACAACCGGACAATAAGTGTTATTATTACTTTCTTTTACTTAGTTTTGTCAAGTGGATCTATTCGAAGAATGAAGCTAAAGGCTAAAAATCACTAAGTGGTGTCGTTGCGTGTCTTCTAGACTTCAGATCAAAATGGAAACGTATGCTGACTACCTACACAATATACGTGAATAAATAATGTAATATTAGAGTAGGTCAGGCTATAGACTTTATGTAACCTAACGTATTTTGTTAAATGGTGTTCAAAGAAACATTAAGCGAATTTTATAAGGAGTATTGTTTGGAATACATTATTTCATTAGCATTTCATCCTAAGTTAAAACTAGTTCATATTTCAAATTCAACCCACACGAAACTTCCTAGTGAAAATACATTTCATATCTCGGAGCACATGACGATTACATCGATCCGACATGTACACAGCAATTTGATCCCAATTCCGTCACAAGTACAGCTTATAATAGCGTACATATTCCCTCACAGTCCGCAATCAGGATACAATGATTAATCCCGACGAATGGGCAGACACTGAGCCGTCGTGGATAACTAACCATGGAGCACGCTGTATGCGTTTGCGAGTTAAATTCGGGCTGCACTCTAGGCTTATGCCTGCGACCATTTATATACCATGGACGACTAACGCTAGCTCAAAAATGCCCCCAAAAACAATTGTTCAATTCCCACAATGTCGTAACAGATGACATTGTGCTTACCTGCTACTGCACTGTAACCAAAGTGACCTTGCCTGGCGGTTTCGGGTCCCGAATTGTAAATATTTATCACAATTTTTTGTTCGTGGTTCTCGTTAGAGAGAATTTGTTCGTTAACCGACTTCAAAAAAGAGGTTTGCAATGCGATCGTTTTTTTCTGTTTATATCAAATAATTGTGACTTGGTCGTGGTTGTTTACTATGTATTTACGTATTTGTTTGTATGTACCCTATAATCTTAATACATACATATCTACATATCGTCGCTTAGTACCCCCAACACAAGCCTTCATTGTTCTTAGTGTGGGACTAGGTCCAGGATATTTATTTATTTCTCTATATTGATTTGCTTAAGAAGTAGTTATTACCTATTAATTTTACATACTCTAAAGCACAAACAAAAATATACATACCTACCTATATATATAAAAACATTTGTGGTTAAGCGGTGTTGAAATTAGGTATTTAATGAGTAGGTACAGTCAAGGGCAAAAATATTTGTACACTTTTTTACTTATGTCTGGAGCATAAGGTTTAAAATCATATATATATATTTATGCCCCTGACTGTACCTAAGGTATCCTATATATTTTAATTTGTTAGGTATTCAATTGTTGTATTTCTTATGGTTTCGTAACAATCAATGCCCCTCTTGTCAAAACAGTTGATTATTGTTATTGGAAAATAGAAATCAGTACAATCGATTTTTTTGTTTTTTTTTTTACATTTTTTTAAACATACTCGTATAATCATGCATTATATTGTATATAACAAAAAAATATAAGCCTACTTATGTTACACGTTAATAATACAATACATATATCAAATGTGAGCGGTTTAGTAAAAACGACGCTTATACATACAGGCAGTGCCGGATTTAGAAATTTGCCGCCTGTAGGCCATTTATATTTTGCCGCCCCTATCCACTGTGCTAATTTGAATAATTTGTTAGGAAAAAAGCTTCGTACATTAGGCGTTTTGGAACACTTGGATACTGGCAGGTATTTCATTTCACAGCCGTGTGTGCGTACTACCGGAGCGTTCGTGGCAGGAAAGGAAATCCAGCATCCCTACCGCGAACTACGAAATCCGCAAATTTCAAATTTCGGGCAATGAAGGCGTCATTAGAGTGACGGAGACAAATCCCCAAAATTTGCGAACTTCGGTGTTCGCGGTAGCAGGCCTTCTCTTACTTTGTACAGTAAGCGAACTTTTAGCTGGTGTGGCAGTGGAGTGATGGACGCCTAGCCAACATACAATGACCGATATAGTGGTAGATTAAAGTTTATGCGAAGACTGCGTTTATGCGACTCTACCCTTACCACAAAAACTCTAGATAGCGGTCCTTAAATTGGGAAAATAAAGAAGTGCTAACATTCAAAAATTAAAAATCAGTCTGAGCATAATTAAACCATTTAATAAATTTCAGCTCGGTTTTTATAGATATCTAATTAAAATATTTTATTAGTACTTTACAACGCTCACTCACATAAAAAAACCAATCAATGTTACAATAAAACCAGAAAACATTATTATTTGGCTTTAAAGTTATCTGATAATTAACAATTATAGAAAACAACTTTTACTCCCATCCTGTATGAGCCAGGTTTGGTAACTCATAGCTGGCTTCAATGTGAGAAAAATATTCATGATTCGAAGTAGACTACTCGAAGAAGAAAGCGCTGAAACATACACGTCGCAATTAATAATGGAATTTAAACCATTATTAATGCGACGTTTTTTCTGATTGTTTCTTTAATTGTTAATAATCAGGTAACTTTCTTTTATTATGTTTGTTGTTTAATTGCAAAAATTACTGAAATGTCGTCTGTTAGCGCACTATAAATAATTAAAAAAAAAACGCAATTCCAATTGTTTACAAGGTGTCATTATTCCCAGATTTATTTTTAATGATTGAATGTTACAATTGCTGTTTTTCAGATTTTGGTCCCATCTGGTAGTCATATTTGGTAGATAGCTACGAAATAAGAAACGTGTTTTCCTATCTTGTGGCCAGCTACCAAATGGGAACGATTCTCTTATCCTTCAGAGTGCGAAGCTGATTTTATCATTTCGTAAATTATTTCTATTAAAGATTAAGAGGCTGTAATTTCAAAAACTTTCATTAAAGTTTTTATTCTTTTTGGTCGCAAGAAAATTGCTGTTCATGGGTGTATTTGAGATGTTGTATTATAGTACGCGGATTCCTTTTCCAAAAAAAGATCGCTATACATTGCAGTTTGGAAAATACCTGACACAAAGATTAAACGCCAGCTACTTCCTACGACTTAAAAATCCTACTAATGTACAAGCTTTTTGTTAGGAGTCTTAATCGCGTAAACTTACGTTTATTTTTATCCTGACGTTTCGGGCATGACGTTACAGGCAGACTGGCGAAAAAATGTATCAACACCAACTGCGCGGGTTTTTCGAACTACCCGCACTTGGTCTTGATTATTAGCGTGGTTATTCCTATATTGGGGAAACCAAACGCACAATAGCGGAAAGGGTCAGGGGACATAATATATCACGGCTGTTAAAAAGCGTCAAACTAATAAGTCTGCTGTGGCCGAGCATTTGTTGGAATCCGGACCAAACCACTGGATTAAGCTTCATAACCCGAAAGTCCTCTCAACCGAATGTATACATCATAGCCGAAAAGTACGTGAAGCTATCGAAATTAAGAAACATCGGAATATTAATCAAAATGAGGGGCAAGGAATCTCGTCGTGGAATCCCGTGATTTACAAATGTAAGCGTGGTGAAATATCCATTTCAAAGCCATAAAAACACTCCTTTGTGTTGAGTGTAGGCTTAGTGACAACCCTAGCCTAGAAGTGTAATCAAGACCAAGTGTGGGTAGTTCGAAAAATCCGCGCAGCTCGAAGGTGTTGATACATTTTCTCACCAGTCTGCCTGCGACCACGGGTGTGACGTCATCCATCCCCGAAACGTCATGTTTGTCATTAAAATGAGTAATAATCATGAAAATTTAAATCAATATATTGATTTATTTGTTGTTTGCGAGTGAGCGTAGTAAAAAAAAATTTAGGGCCATTCCATATGAAATCATCAGATTCTGATTTAATTCCGCGCTGACTGATTTTTAAACAGTTTGAAAAAAATCAAGGATGATAGTCTTAAGTAAGTTGTACGTAAACCGTCAATACTTTTTTTTTTACTTGCTGCTCATCCAGATGGGGCCCGCTTTAAGTTTCAATTTACCTGTTTTTGAGGTTCCACGAGAAGCGATGTTAATTTGTTTCGGTTAGTAATATATATTTTTTATATATTTTTTCTGATTCTCTAGTAAACGTACTTTAAAATGTTATTATCAATATGCATCAAGCTATTTTACTTATTCCATCATAAATGTTGAAAGTTTTGTGAATATTATCAAATTCCGCCCATTTTCTATTGAATTTTGTAGCATGTCCACTGGGCTTAGGGAATTAAATATTAATTTTTTTTTACTGTATAGTACAAGTATTGCTCTCATAAAATAACTGAGAGTTTGATCACAAACTTTTCATTTAGCTGAAAAAAAGAATGGTAAAGTTGGCCATTTTACGAAATTGCTCAACTTTGACTTCAAATTTCATCATGTTTGGCAATATAAAAAAATCCAAAAAGTTATACAAAAGATAGTACCTGCTCTATTCTATAGGAATCCGTTTCATTTGGTTTGTGTTTTCGATTTCTGTGAGAATTATGATTTTTTTTAATGTCCATTTTTCGGAACTTTTTACGACTATTTTCCGGCGCTCTATGACTTCACTATTTTAAATAAAACACATTAAATTATTCATAACTATATTTTATTAGTCATTAACAACAACAAGAACCTTTATTTAAGCTGCGATGTACGTAATTAAGTATGTCAGTGTGTATGACCCTTGTGTTAATGCACGATTTACGAATTCATGTTCATATCATGCAAAAGTCGGCAAAAAAGCTTGTCACAAATATGTAATGTATATATGTGCGTGTGTGTGTGTAAAGTATTATTACCTGACTACCTTTACGACATTAACATTTTTGGAGTAGGAATATCTTCCGGCTCGTAAGGTGCCGTTTGAAACTGGCACAAAATTATGATACGACCTGGTATTTTTTATTGTTATCGCATTATTGAATCAACATCATTACTCTTATCTAAAGACAGTAGGCATGTGTAATAAAACCTATAAGTACCCTATTTCAGACGTATTATAAGATGTGCCACTAGCATTTTCACGCTTACCATCAAGAAAGTGGTGTACCACTTTTTTGGTTGACTGTACATAGTAATCAACAATCATCATTTTGTTGTTTATTACGTTTATAAATGTTGTCCGTGATAAAAAAAATAACATTAACTTAAACAACTACTTTGAAACTTCTGGCTAACTTGTAGATTTCAAAAAATCATATCTCTTTCAAAAATCAATAACACAATATAAATAAAGATGATTTTGCAAAGAGCAAAGTAAGTTCTTCTTTTCTGTGTACTTTTCAGATCTTTAAACTTTGCCAAACATGGTTTTTTTTAACGTCATAAAAAGCAAATTCTACAAAAATGGTTTTGTAGTTTACTGTTTTTTTAAGTTAGAAGAACTAAATTCAAAAATATTGTTAAAGTTTTCATTTAAAGACTATTTGAGCTTGTTAATTTAAAAAAAAATACCTGTCTAGACCAAGCGAGCAGTCCAATAAAAGCTACTGAACATCACTGAACATTAGCAAAATAACATGACGTTTTAGAAGTTTGGCATACAATAAGTAATAAAAATATACATACTGTAATACATGCATGTACAAGTACACATATTAAATAATAAATTAACATATAATAAAATTCAGTTTCACACATTAAAAAAAAGTTAAAGCAATTTTCATCGACCTCAAAAATCGCTTATTTTTAAACTTCAGACCTATGTTATCTGGCTGTTAGGCTGTTTAAAAATTAAACAACTACTGTTTTATGTAAAGCATACCTATATTATCATCCATGATTTTTTCCATACAAATCGGAAAGCATGCAGCGCACCTCATTTGATGATTTCATATGGAATGGCCCTTTAACTAACTATAAAAACCCAGCTGAATTTTTTTTAATGCTCAGACAGTTTTTTTTTTATGTAGAACGTCTTTATTTTGCAAATTCAAGGACCGCTTTCTAAAGTTTGTGTGGTAAGGGTAGAGTCGCATATTGTTATTAATTTTCATACAAAGCACAACCCTAGTCTCTTCGTATAAACTCTAATCTACCACTGTATCTGTAATAGTACGAGTATGTTGATTAAAATTGACTTTTCCATGCTATCGAACTGTACTAATCACTCACTTTGTATGAGGGGATACATTATTTCATAGATATTGCGATGTTGGTACTATGTTACATCCTGTATAATTCTGCCGCCACGGCCGAAGTTTAAAAAAGTTCGCTTCTACTCTGCTGCTTGTAAAATCTGCCAAATTATTTTTTTGACACCAAAAAAAATTTTTTTTTTTGGTGCCAAATCTGCCGCCCCTAAAATCTGCCGCTCTAGGCCATGGCCTACTTGGCCTACTGGTAAATCCGGCACTGCATACAGGTATAATTCGTATAAAGATACAAGCTAATTCTGTCGTTATGGTAAACAAAGTGGAACGTTATTTCTGAAATTCTCAAAAATGTAATATTGTCATTATTCAGCTTAGCTTACAATGAATTGCAATGTCTTTGAAGTGTCAAAAGTAAGTCGTCTCAAATTACCGTACAAATCCGTCTTAATATTTGCAGTCTCATTTCTAATTAGAATAATAATACAAGTAGTCGACTATTTGCATTCATTATAATAATAAAGTAATAGGCAGAATATTCAGGCTTGATCAGTGGAATAAAATAAATTATAGGAATGGTTGAATGATTCTGTTAAACGAATTTAAGCTGCTAACGGTTTTGGTAACTTTGGGAGTTCTGCAAGATTAATTAAGATTTGAAAATTGAATTCAAATGATATAATATGTATTAACAGTCTTCATATTACACATTAAATTTAAAAGAAATTTGGTACAATCAGATGGGCGTCTGAGATGTATTATTCCCCTAAAGGTGCATTCAGACCAAACGAGCATTCGCTATTCTATTCCCTACTCTACGAATTCAACGAATCACGTTTTGTGTAACGATCGAATTTCGTAGAGTAAGAGTTAGAACAGCGAATGCTCGTTTGGTCTGAATGCACCTCAATTCAGCTTTAACTTAAACAAACGCTCTTTAAATTGTATGTCTACATTGTTCCTTTTCCTTCTTATTATAAATAAATGAAAAAGATATATTAATTAACAAGGCAAGAAGCATCGCGGAGAATACGTAATTCTATAATTTATAATTAGCCGTCATCCCGGAATAAACGTCTCCAATGCGGCAGTTTAAGACCTTGCTCTTATTTATAATTTCTAGTTCAATTAATGTAATAATAATCTATTGATGCGAATAGTGTTAACTAGTTCAAAAATAGACTTGAGAAACTATAAAAATAATGTTAACTGTACTGAATAAACTCTGTCCTACTACCGCGAATTACGAAATTCGTAAATCGAGGATTGGTATCTTCTATCACATATCACTCGAACAATGCCGTCATTAGAGTGACAGAGACAAATACTCGAAATTTGCGTATTTCGAAGTTCGCGGTAGGGCCGAGGAATTGAGGTAGACGTATTCAGCAATAGAGGCCCTATCGCGAACCACGAACGAAGTGTTGCATCTCTCTCGCAGTTGTGACTTCGTACGTAAGTGTGACAGGGAGGCAACACTTCGTTCGTGGTTATCGGTAGGGCCGTAGCTGCCTAAGAATAGTAGATGCACTAGCCGTTAGAGTTACTAAATAATGCCCTACTTATGTACTACTGTATTGATGAATATTTGCAAATAAAAAATAATTGAAGCGACATCTTTTAATTTTGTTATGAAATGGCTACGAAGAAATATTAAAACATGGAAGCCGCACGCCATAGTAAATTGTCTTTCAAAAACGGTCCTGAATTTTAGTTAACAAGTGTCACTCCCTCTTCAATGCATCACGGTAATGAATTTCAATAACAAGCTATAAAAACTTAAGCCGCCATTTAAAAATAGTTGTGATTGAAATCAAAATCAAATTTTCATTCGCTATATTCTACAAACATATGTCAATAAGTATGTTGCACCGAAATATGCGCTGTGTTAAAAAAAGCGCTATGTCCTGCCCATCTTGGCACAATTGAACAATTGGTTTTGGGGACATTTTTGAGCTGGCGTGGCGTTAGACGTCCATGTTATAAATGTTCACAGTGAAATGGACTCGGTGTTGACATAATTTTAAACATATAATTATGCTACCATTTAATTACAATTTATTAAATTTGTGTTGATGTATGGTAGTCGTTGTTTTCAATGTATTTAATTCACAATTTCTAGTTCCATTAGTTCTTCCTTAGCGTGTTCTTATATTATTATTAGGCAAATTGTAGTAAAGTTGCATGCACGTGACTGTGGAAAATGACATACCTATTTTCGTATTGTGTTTTTAATGTTTTGTGTTTATGTTGAACGTTGGAAGGATTTTTAAAGCGTTATGCAATAAATGGTTTCCAGTCACATGACGACCTGTACGTTGTTTTTGGCGAGCTACGTTCTCTAGAGTTGGCTTGTTTTCATTTTCACGGGAATAATAATTAAGAATAGCATCCTCGTATATTGTTACTTAAGTTGTACGGCTCGTACGTGTCTTTCTTTGCGAATATTATGTAACTTTGGCAGCCGCGTACGACCTTGACTTTGGTGCTATCTCCGGCCTTGTAATGGTTTATATTATTAATATGCTCTAATCTAATACTTAATAAAGTATTTATTACAAATAGAGAATCTATCAATAAGTAGTGTACCCAGCACTCAGTTTTGAGACTACTAAAGACTAACCGAAACTCCGGCTTCATTATAAATATAAAAAAGTCGTAACTGTGAGCTATCATATTGCTATGTCATTAGCTCTGCATCATTAAGTCATCATCATCATCATCAGCCAATTGACGTCCACTGCTGGACATAGGCCTCCCCCAGAGAGTTCCACAAAGATCGGTCGTGAGCTGTCCGCCTCCGCACAGCTCATCGCATGCGGACAGCTCATCATTAAGTACATGTACTTATTACTATTACGTGGTACGATACTATATGTACGATACTATATGAACTTAAATAGATACGATACTAAATGTATAGTATCGTATCTATTTAAGTTTTATTGTATGATCGTTGTTTGGTAGCACATGTTAAGGTGCATTCAGACCAACCAACATTCGCTATTCTATCCCCCCACTCTATGAAATTGGATCGTTGCACAAAACGTGATTCGTTGAGTTCGTAGAGTGGGGGATAGAATAGCGAATGCTCGTTTGGTCTGAATGCACCTTATGCACAGATTGCTTACTTCAAATTATACAAGTGTCAAAATGGGTGCATTGATATGCACTGGTTCTGGCATCTACTTGTGATACTTGCGGCTAGTTTCACACTCACTGATAAAGATATCCGTTAGATATAATGATCACTATCCTTTTTCCCAGGTAAAGGTGCATTTAGATCAAACAAGCATTCGCTCATTCTATCCCCCACTCTACGAAATCAACGAATTTCGTCGAATCACGTTTTGTGTAACTGTAGAATTTCGTAGAGTGGGGGATAGAATGAGCGAATGCTCGTTCGGTCTAAATGCATGTTCGGTCACATAATATATATATATATATGGGTGTGTATTATATTTTATTCGGGGATGATGAAATACGTAGGCACTAAGGAGTGTAGGTAACATTTAGAAGCTATGAGTTTTAGGTTATTTTTACTCAATTCGTAATCGGCATGAATCAATAAAATAAAGCAATTCATTGAGAAAATAGTCGTATCGCGTGTTTATCGCGTCATCTCGAACGTGTTGCTGAACACGGTGATATTCCGGTCACGTTATGTTTTGTAATAGTTGAAACCTTTCACATTTGGAAAGTAAGATAAAATATTAACCTATGTGAAATTTAAGACCTTGCCTTTTTTAGAACAAAGCAGTGAACAGATTTTTTTATGATATTTTTTTATTTTTTAGGTGAGTATAACAATTATACCTACCTATTATAATAGCCGATTTTTTTATCTTGATTCGATATAGAAAGTATTTCATATTACCCAAATTTACAAATAACTGAAATAACCATTTGTATTGATAAGGTCCCTAGTTTGTTTTGCGTGATATAATTTTGGTTTGCTAATTTAATTCAATGAATAAAAAATGTGTTTGTAACACATCAATTCACTTCATTAATTAAACCACAAAGTTGCTTAAAGAAGTAAATCCCGCCCCAACCGCTTAAAACGTGAAAGGTTAACTCGTGAATAAATGATAAAATCAATATATTATACCTAATGATTATTAATTCGAAGCATTCACTTTAGAAAAATAAAGGAAAAGTCAAACAAAACCCATAATAAGGAAAAAGCCTTCCGAGTCTTGCGTGACGGCGAGGACGTAAATTAGTCTGTAGTTAGGTTAAACAGTAGTCGTACCATGAGTCGGCCAGTAACGTTTACGTCAGCGTTTACTCGATACGTTGTAAAGCAGTAGCCGTACTTTGTCTTTGCAAGAAAAGAAAGAAAAGAAAAGAAAGTATTTATTAGTAACATTCGTTACAGGTCATCGGTTTAGACATCGCTTTAATATTATATGTCAATGTCAATAGATTACGTATTAAATCGTAATCGTAATCGGAAGACCAGCGCTGGCACTCGCTAGCAACATGCTGAGATGAGGCCATTTCGTAGCATACACGCTTTTATTTGTAAAATTATTTTTCGTTGATATATATTGTGGTTTTTTGTGTATGTTGCGAATAAAGTTATTTATATTTCTATTTCTGTCTCTATTATTCTACTAGAATAACTATTACATTTTGTAAATTATTTATACATTAATTCATACATTTTATACCTGATTGTAACACATTATTATGTATTACCTAATAATTCATTTAAGTCATAAAATTGCGCCTGCAGTAGCCATTGTTTAAGTTTCCCTTTAAATACAATATGCGAGGAAAGTGCACCCCTGATACTGTCCGGAAGCTTGCTGTATATGAGTAACGGTAGAGTTAGGTTTTGGGTGAATATCTGAGCGTTTCAACCACCTAATTTTGGTGACATCATTTTTGCCGAAGTTTCTATTCATTACAATGTGCTACTTTGTTATTTCAAGTAGATACGGTACCTTATACAAACTTCGGCAAAAATTATGCCACGAAAATTAAGCGGTTGTAACGCTCAGATATTCACCCTTTTACTCGATACGTAAAGCAGGTCATCGGGCTAGCTCCAATATGTCCGTGAGAGTGCGATAGATGCATTGCGTATCCAGTAAAACCTAATGTATCCTAACTTTCCATCTCATTGTACAGCTACTGTTCTTCAGTTTCTCTCCAATAAATCAGAAGCCGTACCATGAGCTGCCCCGGTGTTATTACTATCCGGCTCGCTTGCGGCCATATGCGAGTACGAGCAAGATGGAAAGAAAGTAAGTCCGCATTAATATCGCCGCGGCAGCTCATGTCATGATACTGACGGCTCGGTCAGGGAAACGCGAATGGCGGCGCGGCAAGCGTTTTTCCTAATCATTGCGTGTTTTCCCAACTAACCAGCGCACGTTGCGCGTGGCGAACGCGCAATGAACAGAGAAAACGCTTGCCGCGCCGCAATTTGCTCGTGTCCGTGTCGTGGCCGAGCCGTGAGCGAGCGTGATAGACTGATTTACGTATCGAGTAAACACTGACGCAAATCTTACTTGCCAAAGTTGCCAACTCATGGTACGGCTACTAACTAGAAGGCATCATCGAGGCTATCAAAGATTTTGGGTGTTAAAGTGGACTAGTTACACGAATTACTATGTAAACAAAAAAGATTTGTAATTGAACCAAATTACAGGTAGGTACTTAAAACTTAAACCGAAAAATAGACGATGATAATAATACACATAAGTACTACAAATCTGAAATAGTTTGAATACTTATCGACACGACATTTACAGGGTAATTTAAAGGTTTCATTATTGCTCCAAGTACTTGTTAGTTTTTTTTTATTTAAATGATACTAAGATAAAATTGCCAATTTGTGAATTGACTTGAACACTGATAAAATTTATGCAAATGTTTACTTATAGCTTGGAACATCTGTAATAAATATAAATGACTCTTCTTTCATCTTTAATTGCCCACTAGGTATTTTAAATAGGCATTAAGTTAAAACTCGAATAAATTTCATGAAAGCCTTTTAAGTCAGAAATGGACAAATAAAATACTAAAGTTGTGAATAAATATCAAGGTGAAGTTGTTTTAGTCCATAAATTTCGGAGTGTCTAACTACCAAAGTTTTGAAAATACAAATAGACTTCCAACGGTAGGTTAAATTTTAATATTAAAATATATTGTAATGTAAAACCAACTACTGAAAAGCAAAGGTCAGCTTAACCCTTATTTGTTAACCTTATTTACTACATTTAAATAAAATAGGTACTGTTAATAAAGTGGCATGACAAATAATTTTATAATATGTAAAGAGCTTAATTAGGGCAATTTCATCCAAATACCTTTTTATTAACATATTTTATGTGTTTATATTTTAATCTCACAAAATCTCTACAGTAATTGTGGAAAAAACTACCTATTTATACGTTACTGAGGTAAACATCTAACAAAAGCAATAATTAAGTACTTATGACCTTCTCTATTCTATTTTTAAAGAAAATCGCAGAATTGTCGATATTATGTTCAGCAATTATTCACGGGAGTTCGATCAACATTATAGATTTGTGTTTCCTCAAAATTTGCCCTAGCGATGCTTTATATTTCATTCAGTATTGATCTATTTCTCATAATAAGATCTACGAATACTATTAATGCCGTTATAAATTTGAACCTGAAAGCAATTACTCAGTTTAATTACATCGATAAAAAATCGATTGCAAGCTACGGCAGGTTTAGTCATTAATCTTCGGGTTGTAAATAGCATTTAAATTGATCTATTGAGATTTTAAAACAGAAATTCGATAGTGGTCGCATCATTCTTTTTTACACGACTGCCAACAAAAGGAGAGTATATGTGTTCAGCCCCTATGTATGTTTCATATTTTCTTTAAACGCGCAGATCGTCGCGACCACTTAACTGTTTTTAATTGTGTAAGGTATCATTAGAATCGTCGCGACGTCGCGGGTAACATAGGATATGTGACGTCACGTTAAAAACAATATGGCGGCATAAAAATTCAATATTATCTAACAAAAAAAAATAAATATGAAATAAACCTATCGAGTTTGGCATCAAAATGAAGAGCTTCAAACAACGATTACGAATATGTATATAACTTATGTGTTTGTTACTTATTCTAGAAAAGCCAGATTCATTAAAATACTATTAAAGCGCAAAGAATAATATGTCATCTAAATGCTATGTTTTGGGTATCAAAGTATAGCATTTTGTATGCAGATTGTAAATATATATACAAGTTATATGTTTAAGTATATGTTTGAAGAAAAACTCGAAATGTTCTACATCGCACTATTGAAGTTTTTCTTCAACGCCTAAGCCGTGACAGGACTGTCATCGTTGACACAATACATCTTCTTGACCGCTAAGGTGGTCAAGGGGTAAAATGCATGGCTGCTACGCAGCGGTCGTGGGTTCGATCCCCGGCTCGTAACCGATAAGTTTGTGAAATAAAACGATATATAGTTTGATATACAGTACCGGTCAAAAGTTTAAGTTGACTCCATGATTTCGATACAAAATAGACGTTCGGGCGATATTTTTTCCAGTGTTAACAGTAAAATTTCAAGAGCTAGTTAATATTAATTTCCCATAGAATCTGAACAACTTTATACATTGGATCCTATAATAATTTCTAGGCAAGTGAAGTTGTCATATTTTGATGATGACATGACTACCAAAAGCTGCCACAGCTGCCTCAGTTGTCCGAACTGTTCGAAAGTAACGGTTAATTAATATAAAATACATAGCTCAATAATCAGTCATAATTATATTATTTGGAAACAAGTGTTGACTTAAATGCTGGAAAAATGATAGCCCAAACAGTCGATTTCGTATCAAAATCGTGGTGCGAAATAATAATTTTGTCCAGTACTGTACACAAAGTGCTTTACGGTGAAGGAAAACATCGTGAGGGAACTTGCATACATCTGCGAAGAAATTCAAAAATGTATGGGAAGTTCGCAACAAATATTGGGCCCGCGTTTCGGAGAATGACCAACATGCTTAGCCAAGTTGCCAATCGCTAGCGCTTGGTAGCGCATCGTACTGCCGTCTTAACGAAAAAAACCATAAATGCCAAAAAGTTAGTTTCGAGAAAAAGCCAAAAAACTTTGCACGTCAGCCAACATAACTTAAATTTGAAATATAAGGTGGAAACTTTTGTTTATGAATAAAACAATATTGTAAATATTTTATGCATTGCATAGTATTCCATTTTATATTTATTTAAATTAGTTATTTAGAAAAAACTGTTTCTACGTCGTAAAGTAAGTAGTAACAAAATAGAAGTACTAACATGAAATAACACAAGTGCCCACTTATGTTTTTTTCCGTTAGTTTTGTCTTATGAGGTCTAAGAAAAAAACCATAAGTACACGCTTATGCTTACGTTTCTAATCGGTCCAGAAACAGAAAAAAACACAACAGGGTACTTGTGTTTTATTTATTTAGTAAACAGAATCAAATTCTGACTTTTATATTTAATAATAGCAGGGATTAATAAAACATGGAGTAACGTATGCGGAATGAAAGCAAGACAGATTTTGACGAAGTAAAAAAATTACAAAATTAAATGAAAGTGTATCTCAATGCTAAATTAATTTGGATACATTTGTTAATTAATTTGGGAAGTTTTGTGTGTTTTAGCATATTTCTTTAGAAATTATGGTCAATTAAGTAAAACAATGTCGCAAAATAGCATATATTTTCCACAGGACACATTTGCTATGGCCAAAATCGGCGATAATTCTAATTTTTTAGAATTAGGCAAGATTTCACAGGCACAAAATCGAACAGAGAGTTCAAAAAGACATCTAAATATAACAATAATATTGATAAAAATATCCTTAAAGCATGGGCATCGCGAAACTTTAAAAAACAAAAACAAGCCTACCAACACCGAAAATAAAAGTAACCAACCTACCAATAGTCCAATGGACAAGAATATGAAATATAATGAGCAAAGGATGTTTGTTTAAAAAAAACTCCTACAGAAGATAAAATTAGAGGCAAGAACAATTTTTTCGACATCAATGGATAAAGTACCTACCATAAAACTAAGGTTATACATTTTATATTCAAGTAGTTTTTCCTTGTTAAAATCGATATTAAGAGACGTTTACGTTTAATAAAATAATAATGTTATTATTTATTTTATATAACATTTTAACTTTGTCCAAATTTCATTCTGCAGTTAAATGGAATAAATTTATTTAAAAATACATTAAAGTAGTGATTAGGTACATGATAGGTACCAAATCGCCACTAAAAATCGAGCTTAGGCAGACGATGTGGTGCGGCTGAAGAGGAACACTAAAAACAAGGTTTAGCCGTTTCTGCTGTTAGATCAGCAGCCGGTTCGATTTTTTTAATTTTTATAAAGACAGTTAAGGACGGTTGTACCTTGTGGGCTCCCCGGTCGAGCCTTGGGTCCATCGCAGATGTCGGCTTATTTAGATGCTGGGGTAATTGAAGAAGCATGGCCATCGGCCTCGCTTTACGTACTCGCAAGTGACATGCACCCTCGAAGTGAAGGCCTTCCACCCTGGAACTCGCCCTTCGGACTAGGTCAACATAGATTAACATTGGTTCCGGTAATGTTTCGGCCCTCACGCGTCGTGCCCTTCGACTTCGCCCAAAATTACTGGGATAGGAGCTCCTCGGGCCCCCGGAGCGAAGCTTCGGTCCTCCGTGGAGTCTGTTTTTAAAACCGTAATATTACAGATGTACTTGCATTAAATGCAAGACACTTCTCGTATATTATAAAGATGGTGCTGAATTACGTACAACGACAATGTGCCAAACTACGCGCAAACTATTTCACAGGAAAGCACCTTCTGAGCCTAATGACGTAGGGCGAGAGGCAATCGATGGGCTACTACTAGCCTAATAAAGCATAAGTTACAACAACGTTTAAGAAATAAACCTTAAGTTCATATTTAAGCGGCTGACACTAAGCAAAAAAAGCATAAGAACAAGCCCTAAGAGAAAGAAAAAACATAACTTGCCAACTTATGATTTTTCTGTTTCGGAGACTTGTGATTAATAAAAAATATACATGATAAAGCGACAACATTCCTGACAACTTGTGGGTTTTTTACTTAGTACTTTTAAACGATATACAAATATGATTTTTCTTCTTCTGATATCAATGTTGGAGTCCAATTCGGGATAAAATATCAAAGACCATAAGTCGCCACTTAAGTCTTTTCTGCCTATGAATATGTTCTTATGGTGTTTCTGTTTCAAAACGGAAGTAATTTCGCTAAAAAAACGTGGATTTATGCTTGTCTAAATCGGCATCTGTAGGACATACAGAAATAACTGTCAGATAGAAAAATTCTATTTTTTTCCCTGATTCCGAGGCTAGTAATAACTCAATTTAGCAAAAAATGTCACTTATGGTTTTTCTTCTTAAGACGGCAGCGTAGTTTTCCCTCTCTGTCACTCCTTCATATTAGTGCGACAAAGAGGGAAAACTACGATGCGCTAGCAAGCGCTAGCGATTGGCAACTTGGCTAAGCACCCAGAATACAATACCAAAAAATAACGTACGATATGATTTGCATATCAGAGGAATGTCCCTAAAATATAATCACATTAGCAATTGTGGCCAAACAAAATTGCTATGCGTGTTATAACATGCGCATAAAATTTAAAACATGAAATATCTTAACATTAAATGTCTCGTACACGATACGAGACATCGCCATCGGCGCCGGTTTTTTTTTCATCCAAAATATGAGCCTACAATTTTTGTTAAATGTCAAATTAGTAATTAGGCACATGATAGACAACAACGCAACGTCACTAAAAAACGAGCTTAGTCAGACATATGGTGTTAGATATGTCCTAAGGGTGCTAGAGGGGGGGCAAGGTTTTGACCGTTCTGCCGTTGACTTTTAATCAGATCAGGGTCGGGTTTGGCCTTAACATTTGCGCTGGGGAGTTGTTAAAGGTGGGTTTGCCTGGAAATTTGAGTCTCACGCAGCTCGCAGGAAAGCGCGCCCGGTGGCCGCGCTCCAGGCCTTCGGCCCTACGAGGTTCACGGCTTTCGGCCTCCGCATTTTTTCGAAACGATTTTTCGGGCCTGCGGCCGTGAGATTCAGTTTAAAGCTATACTTTTCCATTGTATAGGGAAGGAGCGCTGGGCTCTGGTAGCTTAGCCTTCGGCCTTGCAAGCCGGCGCCCCTTTAGGGGACACTTCGGGCCTTCAGCCCTACGCGGAGCTCAGTTTACAGCCTTCGCAGGTTGTGGAAATGATTGTCGGGTCTACGGATCTCCGATTCGTTTTCATTTTACACTATTCCATGCCTAGCGCTACCACACTACTCACGTAGTGTGGTAGCGCTAGGCTCTGGCTTCCATTGTTAAGACAGTTAAGAAGGACGGTTATACCGTTTGGGCGCGCTCGTCGGGCCTCTGACCAGCGGGCTCGCGCTTGAAGCACCCCGATAGTTACGCTCGAAGTGACGGTGCGGGCCTCCGCGAGCTCAGTTTTCAGCCTCCCACCCTGAAACTCGCCCTTCGGACACGCTCTAGATTTACACTGGTTCCAAATGTTCTGGCCCTCACGTGGCGTGCCCTTCGGCTTCGCCCAAAATTAGCGGGATGGGAACTCCTCGGGCCCCCGGAGCGAAGCTTCAGCCCTCTGCGGACTTGCGGAGTCGGTTTTTGAAATCCTTTCCAAATTTAAGGAATCCAGATTCACTAAAAGGATTCAAATAAATAAAATAATTAAAAAATTAAAAAACACGACTGCATGCCGTTTTAAGCGAACTGAAAAATAACAAATAATTCCTTTTTCAGATTAATTCTTGTGAGCGTATCTGCATAAATTGTATAGGCGCTTGTCTTACTACTTACTATATTTTGTTTAGATTGCAGTCGGGGAACCTTTCATTACGGAAAATATAAATATATGTAGGTTCCCCGACTGCAATCGAAACAAAATATAGTAAGTAATAAGACAAGAGCCTATACAATTATGCAGATACGCTCACAAGAATTAATCTGAAAAAGGAATTATTTGTTATTTTTCAGTTCGCTTAAAACGGCATGCAGTCGTGTTTTTTAATTTTTTAATTATACAAGTACACGAGAGCATACATTATGACATTCACTGTTTTACTTTACGCTATTGATATAGGGTGGAAATGTGACTACATGCTTTTGTCCTTGACCGTACATAAGTATTATCAAACCGCGATTGGAATGGGATTCGGAAGTACAGTTGACACAACAGTGTATAGGTCAATCTATTATTCGTGGTTATATTTTTATATTCAAACTTTAAGTGCAGAGACTTGCAGACAATTGATTAATCAATCACTCCCTACATCTATAAAAAAACTCTTTTCTTAGTAAATATTGTGTCATTTGTTGTGACAACAGTACTCTCTAATCCCATTCTGATTTCGGTTTGATAAATATGTATATACATAATTATATTTCAAGTACCTACATAATTTTAAGGTAATTTGACATAATCCCCTCTAGCTATCGATATAGATGCTCGAAAATGTGAAAAGAATAGATCACATCCATATTTATGCGATTTATAATTAGTAGTGGTGTAATGTGTACTAATTTTTGTACATCGCGGGCGTACAGGCGATGGCTCGACCAGGTGCCAGCCGCGAAGCCTTGACATCAATACGTGGCCCATTATGTTGTGCCATTAACAAGCGCAGTGGCAGCCGAAAAATACGATTTAGCGATGAGTTTGGTTTAAAATTGCCTGTTACGGAATTGAAGATGGTAGTGTATTTGACCTACTTATAAAACATTTTGCCGTTTACCGTGGCATATTGTTTCATCCCCATATACTTAGATAAGTGTTATCTCTCCTTCCCTGTTTCTTTTTATGACTGGGGAAAAGGATAGTGATAATTTTATCTTACGGATATATTTCTTCGGGGATTGTGAGATTGACTGTAACTATGTGAATTCGGACAGCTGTCAATAGAGTAGGTACCAAGAATTTACAACGGCCATATGTAACAATATGCGGCAAAGGTAAGGTATAAAAGTGCTCATCGTGGACCTAATACATGTCACTTTTAATTTCATGCTATTATTCAGCGTATTCGGAAAGTGACGGCGTCTGGCAGTAAGGCACGCCCATACATATTACGTGCCTTCACTTTCCGAACATACTCTAACAGAAGTGACAGATGGGTGTCATCTATCGGGCACTAAGATGGCGAGCATTGCTATGTTTACCTTATAAGTCTGCATAGAAGTTACTAAGAATGAATCTTATTTATATTAAAAATTGTATCCTGGTCACGGAACCAATTGTATTTGTAAACTTTTGAGAAATACACTATCGTTATTCATAAACGTCACCTAACTTAGCAAGCCGATAATTATATAATCGTTTGCCTTATCAACATGTCTAAAAACTGAGTTTTGGTTGTCAGCCATCGAAATTTAAGTCTCGCTTTAAGGTTTTTTCCAAACCTTGTTTTTCGTTAGTCAGATTACGTAAATTCAGTTCGATTGATTGATTTAGGAAAACAGTCGTGTCACGTATGTTTACGATACGCGTCCTTAGCCAAGGCAAAGTGTGTCAATCAATGGTTACAGACACACAAAAGGTAACTACTTGTTCGTGGTTATATTTTCATGAAGAAAAATAGTCACGTATGTATATACCGTAAAGAAGGTTTTTATAAGTGTGTGGGTTATAATATATTATATTCTTACGGATATACGCACATAAAAAACTTTATCAAGTTTTTTGTAAATACAGCTATTATTTAAAATAATAACAACCCTTCAACATAGATCAATAGATGGTATACGTACACAATGCTTTTCAATCAAAAATACCTCATTTCGTTATCTCTCTTTCTATTTAAGTTTCGAAACTGAGGATGACCCACATAGAGGACCAAAGCCAATTCATTTTTATTCACACGAAGTCATTTTAGCCAGGCTAAAGGGAAGACCTTCATTTCCTTCGGTCGAAATACACAGCGAACAATTTTTATTTACCTTATCCAACAATGGTGAAGCACTAATTTAGGCTAACCTTTGTCCATTCTGTACCGAGCCTTCAGTTGACTGTTTTTATCTCGCGGTTTTAGGAAGTCGACGTGGGAACTACTGGACCGTTGGTAGAGGTCGCTAGTTTGGCGAATCGGAAGAGCGCCTTCTTTTTACGTACATTTGATAACCTTGGAGTGAAGAAAAACGGCATTATATCACCGGCTTTGTCATTGACAGTATGTTTTATCGGCTGATTTATGTGCAATCGTTGAGAGGTTTTGTTATAAAGCACGTGTTAGATGTACAATGAATAATTGCTTGAGCAAGTAATAAAAAATAATACTCAGGTAGGTACTTAGTATGTCATGTAGATTTGTAAATTAATCAAACCAGTGTATTATTTTACACAATGTTTCTATATGGCATACTATGCAGGTTGTTACTAATATAATAAAACATGGATATATTAATGATTTTTACCAATATTTACTTACTATGGGTCCAAATATGAAAACTCAAGAAAAAAATGTTAATCATCTTAGCCCTCATCTATGGAACAACAGTCACAGTAGTTCAAAATTATTAATATTATTATACTCATTTTTTATTATCTTGTATGAAAAATATTGCAAAAATTTGTATACTCTTATGGTTTAAAATTGCGGAATAATTACTGCACAAGATTTCCAAGTAGAGTCAATGTAAATAGATTTCGGTCCGTATTTTTGCAGACGATATTACTTTTACGTAAGCTTAACTAAATATTATTTTAGCAAGAATTTATTTACCTAATTTCCTTTTTAATACAGACACATTTTAATGTACATGTATATCAGTGTTAATTAAAGTTTTTCGCCATGTAAATTCGTCGTCGGTTGAAATAATTGCGAAATATGTGCGATAAGAGTTTAATAACCGTTTTACGGCACCTGTTCGGCGGAAACCGATAACCGAAGCGAATACTTTAGGTAAACGAAAAATATTTTTACTAGAATGTAAAGTTTTTCCTGAAACTAATAATTTGAGTTTAACCGTTTGGTTTTCATACCATGACAATAATAATCCAAAACTTATTTTCGATAACATATTTATTATTATTATTTCATTTAATGTATTACGTAAAATTATAGGTAATCGTAACCTTCATATTATAATATCAAAATATAAAAATACTTCAAGAATATGGTCTTCATAATTATATTTTCTTTTGTAGAAGAGATAAGAAAGTTGGTCATTTGTTAATGCTTTGATGCCTTCAGTCGCACTAGTACCCAGAAATTGACTTTAGTACAATACATTTAATAGGATGAACGTTAAATGAATTTAATAATAAACTAAACAGCTACTCGTATAAAAATAAATGTTGCCGGTAGATGCAGCGCGTACGATGATGCGACCGTGTTGAATGGATGCCGTCTGAACTGCTGCCAATTCGCTTATCACCTGCGCCTGATTTAGATGCCATCTGTAGGTCATGATCAGGCCCATCAACGCAAACACACCTGTCTCAACTAATTTGATTTCATATCATTAGCTATATGACACAGATATATCAAGTAAAATGTTAGAAGACACTCGAGGTAAGTAAACGTTGTAGGACAATTTTAACCTTGATTTATGTGCGTATCTCTTGTGACTAATGTGACTATTCCGTTCAACTATAGTAAGATCCCACGGTATTAGCATAACAATAAGAAACGATGCGCCGTCAGCGAGCAGAGCCTTGGCTTTCATAGCGTTATCGCATTAGCGATTCCAAACACGTGTACAGCCGTGAGTCTGACACCACGTGAGGTGACCCCAGCATCACAACACTATCGTAAACTCCCAAACGTAAGCGCAGCGTAAACGCAAACAGATGCGGCCTTGAACGGGACCGCTCGAAATACACGCCGCGTGGAAATAGCCGATGAAAATACTTGCACGTGACGTTACGTACCTCGCGTACTGTTGCGTGGAGAAAATCGATGGTGCTTACTCGGCGACCTGCGGCCGACTGAGCCACTGTGTCAGGAGTTCGCCCCGCCCGAGCCTGCCCGCTATCACAGAGTCGATATAGAAAAATATTTACACATTTATCGCACTTGAACAAAAATACGGGACACTTGAAAAAAATTAAATTGGTAATAGGTTGCGTGTTTATCGTGTAGCGCTATGTTGTTAGGAGCGGCGCGTGCGTTCAGACCGGAGTGGGGCGGCGGACTGGTCCGGTACCGGCTCGCAGGCAGCTCGGCGCTGCCTCCCCGGCCCCCGCGGCGCCCCCGCCCTGTGACGTCGGCTTCAGCCCGCGCGGTGGAAATTAGCAGCTTCCTGAGCGAGGGTCGCAGATGTAGGTCACGGGGACTGGGCCTGCACTTGCCCACTCTACCGTGCTGTTACACTTGACAAGTTTAAGGACATATCTTTACGATTACGGCCATCTTTGGGACCTATTGACCTGAAATCTGAAACAATGGGCATTCACCGGGATGGGCCATTGCTATGCGGCGGATGTTCCCATTGTTTTTGGGGTGAGGCTGCGCGTAGCATAAACCTTAGCTCGTAGCCCGGCGTAGCGCTACGAGCTACGCGCGGGAGAGCTACGGCTCACCTTCACATTCACATTTTGTCATTTTCATTAGTCAAATACACGCTTTGCGTATTATAGTTTTCTTATTTCAATACAACATTTTCGAAGTTGAGATTGGAAAAGTTTTAGAAGCCGTATTCTCATTGCAAATTTTAAGACTCATTAAATAGGTAACTACTAAAGTATCCACTTGTTCTTGACCTTTAAAACTTTATTGCATTAAAATTATAATAAAGTAAGGAATAGTATACGCTCATTATACATTATATTGCATGAGTAATAAAATACCTGTTTGTGACATTACAGTTGTTAAACTTGAAGTAAGTACCTACCTAAGTAATTACTATACTGCATTATTGTTATAAAATATGTTTTAATAAAATATTATTTTGCAGTCGACTGTAATAACACGTGATATAAAAGGACTTTTAATACAAAGTGTAATGGCGAAGTCTAAAAACGTTTAACCCAATTGCGGTGAGGCTTTTAGCCGAATCAACTTTATATTTTCAGCAACAATTTTCCTTATTCTGTCAGTATTTTTTGGAGGGAAATTTTAGATGAGGTCCTACTTAAATGTCGTGTACCTGTCATTTTTATTTAAATAAAAAGTAATTTGTTTACTTGTTCAAATATTTATCTGGTACTGAGGGTTGAGTTATTAATCTTATTAAAAATTAAGTAATGTTGAATTAGTTAAAATTATCACTGTAATTTCTCAAGAAAAACTCATTTCCTTTTCTTTATTTAAACCGAAGAAGAACATCTATGAAGTTAAGTAAACACGACTATAGACCATAAATGATATCATACGTAAACAGAACGACAGTGTACATAAATGGAAAAATCCAAATATGAAAATCTACCTCCGAAAAACGAACAAACAGACGTATATTAAAATCGTCAATCTGCGACGCTCGTAACCTACTTACCCAGGTAGACCTTGGAGGCGGGTCCCGGAAGAATTGGGAAAATTGGGGCTCCCGTGTACTCGATCAATTTTCTCGGGAAATACGCTGGCAACTTTCAAAAACTCTTATCGGATGGAAGCGTTTATTAGAGAAATATTTATACAACGTTAAATATGATTAAAGAAATGGATTGAAGTTCACATATTAAATGTAACTCAATATTATATGTATATGATGCTCGCCGTAGTGGCTAAAAATACATGAATTTAACTATTTCATTATATTTTGTTGTAAAAGGAATGAAGTGTAAGAACTTAATATTTTAAGTTGGCATGTACTTCAGCGATGAAGAATGGTTCGTTTTTAATTTGTCGGTTTATTCCTAAAACTATAAGTTTTACTACTATATTTCCAAAATTATTTAAAAGGATTGACAGAAAAACATTTAAATTGAAGTCGCATTGATATTTGTCATTACTACCACTAAGAAAATAATTAAAATATTAATTAAATAGTCGGAAAGCTATATTGGAGTGTGATCCTTTCACCGGATTTAATTGTACATGAAATATCGGAACCGATGTCCAATTTTCGTCACCCAAACTCAGTCAGACCTATGTGCCTTCACCTACCCTAAGAGACACGGCGATACTCGCCCAGCTATAAACTATCACCGCCGAGCGAGTATCGCCGTGTCTCTTTTATTTACACGGGAGTGCGTATCTTTTGTTCGTGTTTATAGCCGATAGTTCATAGCTTAGTAGCTCGCGGTGAGACCAGTGCCTATTGCCTGTTCTCAAAAAGATCCACCAATTTGTAAAATTCAGTATACTGGATGGACAGTTAAATAATGAATAAATACTCGATGCGGTTCAATAAAGGTTCCATCAAAGACTAAATAAAATCAAATACCAAACTACCTACATAATGTTTAGTTGTCTGAATTTTGTGATATATGATGTTACAATGTTCAAGAATAAAATCCAGAAATATTTACCTACAATCAGCGCAACTTTATCAGAATTACTATTCCAGCTTTCAAGGATACACAAAATAATCAATTCAATAACCCTTTTGTGATATATGATGTAAGAATGTGGGTATCACAAAATCCAGAAATATTTACCTACAATCAGCGCAACTTTACCAGAATTACTATTCCAACTTTCAAGGATACACAAAATAATCAATTCGATAACCCTTCTCGGCCTACTTACCCTGCTCAAAGGATCGTGGGGCAGACGTGTTTGATAAATGAGCGCCCAATGAGATTCAGGTATTTTTACCCCTTGGAGGGTTTTTTACGAAATGAAACTGATGTATTTTATTTTAGCTATAATTATGTGGGTAAGTTACTATGCAATTTGGACTCTGACTCGACAAAATGGAAGGATTACCATGCTTTGATGACGGGGTATCTCATTCTGTAATAAGTGCAGTTCGGAAGAACATAACAAATAGTAATAAGAAAGTTATTTTTGGGTAGGTATGTTTTTTTATTAAATAAAGTTATAAATAAATAATATTGGGAAACCTTACACTAATCAATCTAGTCCTACAGTAAACTCAAGGCTTGTGATGTGGGTACCGATATAATGTAATAGATAGATAGATACATAGGTATATATACACTTAAATCTATAGACAGCCACAATCAAGGAAAAAATATTTGTGACACACACAACAAATAATGCCCTCGCCGGAATTTGAACCCGGAAACGAATAGTTGAAATTATTATGTTATTGGTACCTATTTATACCTACTCAACTTTGGACGAAATAAGCGTGAATTTATATGGATAGCAATATAGCATGACGTCTCCTGTCCAACAAAGGTTACAAATATTAAAAAAAAAATATTTACCACTTGACGTATACCTACCTACTATCTTTCATTAACAAGCCACCAAAGTAAATTATTTGATACATACATTTTATAATACCGCTATGACCCGTCAGACGTCACAACAAACTTTAATTCCCAGATGCCATTTTTAGTTTCAAATACTCTCGTAAACTTTGACACAGACTAATTCACCATTATTATAGTATTCGACCGTGTGTTAGATGTTTAATTTAAAAGTTGAGCTGACGGGTGCAACCACCGGGTTACGGTACCGTTAAACGGGGTGAGAAGGGTTGTTAGGACAATTGAGTCTGGAATGGGGAGAGTTGGGATGGGATTGCGGTGAGCTGGTGTTTATGGTAAATCGTTGTCATAACCGTATTTACCTACTAATATTGATTAATTACAAGTAATTGTAATATTTCTAATCGAAAATCACCTCACGTCACTGCTTACGTATACCAAAATAGTCCACCGCGGGTGATAATTTTGTACATACCGTCTAAATAATGAAACGTAACGACATAATCATATTTAAAAAAAACTAAATAAAATGAAATGAAATGAAATAACATTTATTTATGACAAGCACGATGGACATATACATATTTACAAATAAGTAGGTACACAACAACAGCTTGCCACAAAAGGGTCACAACTCAGCATGTAGCTGGCTAGGCCAGCGCTGTTCTTCCGTTGTGACCCACCAGGTACGTACACTAGCCGACGAGACGACCACGCTGACAAACAAGTGAACATAGATAATCAAATACATAATAGGCATAATAAGCAAATAAACAACCTATTGTTTTTTATATAACATGAACCAACGTGGTAAAAGATGGCAATGTCAAGAAAGCATACTTGGGTCATCCGACGGGCCGCCCCAAGTATCGTTGGAAAGATCTGGTCGAGGCGGACCCTGCGCGAGTTGGGTGCTGGTGACGACTGGCCTGAAACTGCTCAAGACCGAGTGAAATGGCGTGCTCTTGTGTCGGAAGCCAAGACTCATTACGGGTCGCTGCGCCCATCTAGTAAGTAACTAAACTAAAAATAAACTAAATGTGTGTCCCAACTCACCCCGTTCAACGATAATTCTTCCTCGGACTTTATTGAATTCTGTTATTATTTTCGTCAATCTCAACGGGAACTTTTCGAGCTAGCGTCAGTTTTAGCTTTTGTTTTTAGTCTTTTATCTTTGTTTACGACTTTCATACCTTATGTGAAGCCAAGACATCTTGTTTTTGTTTTGGTATTTTCATTGTTCATACTTAAAGAGATTAAAATTATCAGATATTCGAGATTCCCATATTAGTTTTAAGATCTAATTATTTTTGACTTGGTTCTATATTTTAAACTAACCTTGAATGGAAACATAACATCATCAACGTATTTTAGTCCACTGCTGGATATAGGACTCTCCTATAATCTGCGTATGATATGCGTATGGGCGTATTTGAAGGTATGGTAATGCCCATAATCGCCATGCTGGGCAATCGGGTTGGCGATCGCAGTAGTGTGTACACAACTACGATGAGATTGATGACGCTGCTGCCCATCTTCAATAATCAAATGGTCAGTGACACTTTTATCTGTAAGTCGACTGTTACGATACTCTCGGGAAGAATTGAGGTGGTGACGAATATTATTCTTACTGTCCGTCACCTCGTGGCTGAGGATAAGAGCATAAATTACCTATTAAATAATTGTCTTGGGATATCTTACACAAATCGTTCCACGCTAAGCTCAACGACCAACGAACAAATATTTGTGATGAATAAATACACAGTTTGCCGTGTTGGTGATGGCAGTAAGAATACATTTGTCACCACCCCAACTCCTCCTGCGGGTGTCGTAAGAGGCGACTAAGGATTGAAGTGTCACTGACCATTATTTGATAAAAAATTGATGATGGGCAGCAGCGTCATCATAGTGGACACATTACTGCGATCGTCAATCCGCTAGCCCAGCGTGGCGATTATGGGCATTTACCTCCTAATGCGTCAATGCGCATAGTTAATAGGAGAGGCCTACGTCCAGCAGTGGACTATGGAGTGACTATGATAGGCTGATGATGAAATACACAAATAATTTCCTCGCCGGTATTCGAATCCGGAAAACTCCAGCCTCGTAGGAGTCGTAGGCAGGTTGGCTATCAACTAGGCAACCACATAAATTAATTATTAAGCCGATCTATTTTTATCCTTAGCTACTGAGATTACCCGCGTAAACCATATTTCACGGCCGCTGATTTTTCCAAGTTTAATAAGATAGAGCTGTTATCTTGATTTATTAAACCAGATATTTGCACAATCTGCGTCAAGGATACACCTAGCTTTGGTTTTATTACCAAATATAAAAGATTCCGATGTAGGTACATACCACAGATTATGCTATGTATAATCCAATTGTAAAAAAAGTCTTTGCTGTAATTAAAATAGGATAATTTGAATTGGCTTAACGTTTTTGTTTTGTTATCCAAACATCGATCGATTGGTTGATTTTATAATTATATTTTTTTGTAAAATTTGACAAAATATTCTACAATTATCTACAATTTTTTTTACTACAGTTGATATGTTTTTTTTTTTAAATAAGGTTTGTTTTCCAAATGGATCTGCATACATAAACATACTCGTAATGATTACTCACCATAATAATATATTTTTTGTGATACAACTCAAAGTGTTCTATACATTTTTATAAGTTGTATTTTTTGTAGTAATATTACCAACTATGTACCTACATATTTAAGTTTAAATATTAGATGTTCAGCTAACGTGACTGAGGGTTCAAATCCCACCTTCGGCTTTTGTAAACTTCGGTATTTTGTTTTTGGTATATGACATGTTTTATTTAAATTTATTACTCACTCTATCTTATATTTGATACTGCTTCAAGTACAGTCAACAAAAAATTGGTTTACCACTTTTCCTACCTCTCATCTACCTACTTAAAATGGAGCTGTAAGTAAAAAAACAATTAAATGATATGTACGAGTAACCTACCTAAAATTTTTAATCATATTTATTAAAAAAATTACAATTTACATAGATTACATCTAGCTAAATAATCGACTTAACCTACCTACCTACGTACCAACAAACAGTTTCATTCATTTTTATTTTTTATGGACAAATCTCATATATAATTATGAGAGACGACCTGTACCCACCAGTGGGACTTTACATAGGTTAAAATATTAATGTTTTATTTTATGAAGAAGTCTATAATAATTCTCACAGTTCTATTCATCGCCACTATAATAATGTAACTAAGGAAAGGAATATTTTTTATTGTTTCTATACAGGGTGTAAGTCTAATACGGGCGAAGCTCTTAACGGGTGTTAGTTTACGACATAATAAGTACATTCGAATAACTTTTACTTAAAATAAAAGCAACAAATTTTTCAATACAAAATAATTCGGCCCGCAATGTAAAGCTACATACTCGAGTTAAAACACTCGTTGACAGCTAATTTCAAAAGCAGATGACATTACTGCCATATCAACAATAACAAATGTTCGTGTTGTTCCAATAAAAATCATAAAAAAGTTAATCATAAAAAAGTTCTGTGGGGTCGTAATTAAGAGTAACTTAACAAAAACCTTGTAATTCATGATTACACTGATGATTCCCATGCCTGGTTTCATTGATCGCCCGTATTAGATTTACACACTGTATATTATGTATATCGTCGCCTGACAAACAAAACTGACTATGAAAACTGTCATTACTCTTAGCAACCTCGTATGTCAGTATTGAATTAGAACTGAGATACGAGCTTTATTTCAAGTCAGGTATTTGTTACTCGATGTAGCATGTAACTTCTTATCATTTCTAACATCAGGAACAATAACTAGGTACGTAAAATAACTTAATCATATGTGAAAATAAAACCGTAAAATGTTTTAGTACCTAAGCATAATTGGGGGTTCAACCTATTTTCATCGGTAGGTAGGTATAGTATTTCCTCCACGCTCTGCCTAATAAGCTATACTCGTATACAATTGGTTGTCATAAAACATCCATTTGAAAGCAGAAATTGCTTTAAACAAGCGTTTCCTTACGGTTAGTTTAACGACAATTTCTCGTTTTTCCAACCTTCTGGAGCAAATAAATTGTCTGAAATCACGTACCGATATACCTAGACGGTAAAAATAATAATTTATCAACAGTTACTTTTCACTTGTGTAGGTACATACGTAGATACATAAATAAATATCTTGGGACATCTTACACAAATTGACCTAATCCCACGGTAAGCTCAATTAAGGCTCGTGATGTGAGTACAGTCATGTCTAATAATATGGCATAAGGTTCGATCGTACCAGGTGACGATATATATAATACATAGATGCAGATAGATACTTAAATACATACACAGCCACGACCGAGGAACAAATGTTTGTGATAAATAAATACACAAATAATGCCCTCGCCGGGATTCGAACCCAGAACTTCCAGCTTCGTAGGCAGGGTCACTACCAACTAGGCTACGGAGGCTGACTAGACATTAGAATACATGTTTTGTGTTTCTACATTGCTTATGCCCTCCATTATTGATTAAAAAAACCGGCCAAGTGCGAGTCGGACTCGCGCGCAAAGGGTTCCGTACCATTATCAATTTATTATTAAAAAATACAGTTTAATCAACCTACCTCAAAAACTATAGGAGATAATTTAATCAAATTAAAAATCGTTGATAGAGTTTATTAATGTGCATAACATATATTTTTTTTAGAATTTTATATCGCGTAGTTTAAAAAATAAAGGGGGGGGGACACATTTTTCAGACTTTGAGAGCTGATATCTCGAAAACGATTTGCTTAAATAAAAGTGAGATCTATAAACCTTTATATCATTTTCAAAGACCTTTCTATTAATACCCCACACGCTTATATACAACTAAAAAAAAATTTCTATCCCTCAGTTACATGTATAGAGGGCCCCCACCCCAATGGTTTTTTTTTTACAATTTAGTATCATAATCCTGTAGCGGTTTATACAACACATATCCTTACCAAATTTCGTTACTGTAGCATTTATAGTTTCCGAGTAAATCGGCTGTGACAGACGGACAGACGGACAAACGGACAGACGGACATGACGAATCTATAAGGGTTCCGTTTTTGCCATTTTGGCTACGGAACCCTAAAAGTAATCATGTGAGCATAAAATGCTTATATAACTAACTTTTCAAGCTTGTATTTTAAAGACAAACGGGTCTTAATCGCATAAACTTACGTTTAGTTATATCCTGACGTTTCGGGCATGACGTTACACCCGTGGTCGCAGGCAGACATTCAAGCTTGCCTATAATTTTTGATGTGTGAAGCAAGTGCTTAAGATATGTTTAAACTTGTTGGACTGAGATTTGTTGTGAGACTGACTCTGCCTGCGACCACGGGTAACGTTATGCCCGAAACGTCAGGATATAATTAAAACGTAAGTTTATGCGATTAAGACCCGTTTGTCTTTAAAATATGTTTAAGGTAGTTTAGTAATTAGATCGAACGTAATCATCAGTAAATACATGTTTGTATATTAATACCATTTTTCATATTTGCGCCTCATCACAACTGCTCAATAACCTATACATTGTCTTTTTTAGTTTTCCGCTACTCGATCATACTAAACAATATTTCTTATATAGATATTTAAAATAATTGAGTGAATAAAAACTTGTTAACAAAAACTTACACGCTAAAATCTTTACGTGGAAACTAGGTAGGTATACGTAAATGATACAAAAAGACAGTTTTATATATATTGAATTATATTTCTAACTAATTTAACCTATATCTAAGATGGGCCCTTGTGGCATTGTACCGAGGATGCTGGTGGCATTTCCTTTCGCAATGCTGATATGTTGTGCAGTTTTGAAAAAAAAGAAGGTTAAAAAAAACTAGTCATTAGTATTTCCTTTACAAACTTAATGTCTACATATAGATGCGATAAACAAATCGTCACGTACTTTTTGACCATTTCGACAGCGATATCTCCCAATTGTTACTTAGACAATACAAGTTACAAAATGCTTAGTCCAATAACTACTGTATATTCAAAATGTTTTATTTTGAAATTGAGTCATAAAGAAGCGCTTACGAAAGGAACAAAAAAAAAGATTAACTTCATCAGAAATTATATTACAAATTGGCAACATCAATCTTAAAATTACGCAGTCTGTAAGACAACGTCTGCAACTGATCATTTCAAAGACAAGAATGCCCCACATACATATTTTTTTCTTCTGGAGCCATTATCTCCGAAAATATTGTCTTTAGAAAAAAACTTTATTTCAAGATCCTTATTCTTTTTAAGCGACCTATTCAGTGATACTCCACTTTATAGGATTACAGCAAATAAAAAAAAACATCCCCAATTCACCAGTTGGGGAGGTATCCGAAAAAAAAAACTTTTTTCTAGTTTTTATTGTACCACTTTGTTGGCATGATAATATGTATACCTGTACCAAATTGCAGATTTCCAGTATTAACGGCCACTGAGCTATGCTGCGGACAGACGGACAAACGGACATGGCGATATAAGGGTTCCGTTTTTGCCATTTTGGCTACGGAACCCTAACTAGACCACTCGCGATCTATGTCAAAGTGACGTTATAACCAGATTGTAACAAACCCTGCGACCATATATACCATGGACGTCTAACGCCAGTTCAAAAATGCCCCCAACGCAATTGTTCAATTGTGCCAAGATGGGCAGTACATAGCGCTTTCCATGACGCCGCGCATATTTTATTTCGACGCAACATCTTTGACAATTTTTTATAGAATTTAGCCAATCAAAATTTTGATGGACCAATCACAACTATTTTTAAATGGCGGTTTAAGCTTTTATAGGTTGATATTGAAATTCATTACCGTGATGCATTGAAGAGGGGGTGACACTTGTCAACTAAAATTCAGGACCGTTTTTGAAAGGCAATTTAGTATGGCGTGCGGCTTCCATATTTTGTTTGTTCGTAGAACAGACCCTTACTGCTGTTAATTTTGATACAGTTGTAGAGTAATCTAGGGGTTTGGATGGTTGACTGGTCATATGAAATCAATACGGACCCCATTTACATTTGATATAAATGCTAATGAGTTACTAAAGCCTCCCGCGGCCTCGTGGAACGATTTCGTTTCAACGTATTTTATCTCGAATTTTATTTGGGTCGAACGCTTCAATGTTAAAGATTTATGATTTCTGTGTGCGGTTAAATAAATATATTTCGATTTGAAAGCTGTATTTGAAATTTATTACAACTTCAGCGGCGAACAAGTCCTGTTGGGTATAATTTATGTATTACGGTGAGCAAAATAAGGGCTGGATATTCTTTTCACGACATTTTATATTTCGTTTTTAGAGTAACTTGACTAAAAACGTCTGTTTACTTGTATATCTAAGGGTGTTGTTGTAATGATTCCGTAATGTAATATTAACCAATAATTGGCATAACCAGTAGTTTCAACCACTATTTGTTTTTTTTTACAAAATGGTTAATAAGTAGGTATCCACATCAAAACGACACTAAACTACTTTTAAACTATAATCAGACCCTCATGGCATTTCACCTAAAATAATTTAAAGAAGGTTAAAATGTGTTTTATGTATAAATTGTATAAAATAAATAGGTACTTGAATTTCAAATTTTAAAGACAAACGGGTCTTAATCGCGTAAACTTACGTTTAATTATATCCTGACGTTTCGGGCATGACGTTACACCCGTGGTCGCAGGCAGGCGTAGAATTAAACGTAAGTTTACGCGATTAAGACCCGTTTGTCTTTAAAATATGAGTGATAATCGTGAAAGTTTAAATCAGTTTACTCGAATTTCATCTATTTATTGCTCAATAATTGACGGAATAACAAAATAATACATATATAATTGTAAATGGGTCACCCTAAGGCTAAACAGCTCCAGCTATCAAAACACAATTCCACCAAAGACATGAATCACTGTTAAAACAGAATTTGAATTTCAACCGTTAATTACGTAAGTTCATTAATTTCCTCAACATCGGGGATTAATGGCCCGAATTAGACCAGTTAAGCAAACGAATCACTTCACAAACTTCTCCAAGATCTGACGAAATTACGCTTTGCGATAGCGGTACTGTTTGTTTTATTTTGGTACATATTTTTACGTAAAACATGAGTTGTTATGCAATTAATTCAATGCCGCCAGCATCCTCGGTACAATGCCATACCTAAGGGCCAATCTTAGATATAGGTCAGGTTAAGTAGATTAGTTAGATTTAATCTATGTACATAAATAGTAGTTTTGAAAATAAATACTTAGAAATTAATTCAATATTCATAAAAGTAATAGAATTGTCAGCCTCCATAACCTAGTTGGTAGTGACCCTGCCTACGAAGCTAGAGGTACCGGGTTAAAATACTGGCGAGCTTAGGGCATTATTTGTGTATTTATTATCACAAATATTTGTTCCTTGGTAATGGCTGTCTATATATTTAAGTATCTATATGTATCATAGCTATTAGATACTTATATCGTCGCCTGGCACCCACATCACAAGCCATAATTGAACTTACCGTGGGACTAGGTCGATTTGTGTAAGATGTGTCAAGATATTTATTTATTATTATTTAATATAACCAAACAAAAACAGCCTAGATACCTACTTTTGGTAGAAAGAGATGAGAATTCAAAAAAAAATTGAAAGCCCTTGAGGGTTGAATAATTTATTAGTTATAATAATGAAATACTTTTTTTTAAGTAATTTATTTTGTACAAACGAAATTTTAGAACTAAGTGAAGCATAATATGTCAGCTGAATGACCTGAATGGCATATATCGCTGGTGTCATGACCCTATGAACTGCAGATGAATAACATTTGGCCAAATTGATACGTCCGCGTTCGATGGACGCACCAGCGAGAATGAGTTCGTGAACCTGTGACCTGACTCATTGCTGATGAATGCCATCGGATATAGTTTTACCCCTCTCTTAAACATTTCCTAACTTAATGAGCCAATATGCTTTATTAGTATAACTTAAAATGGGATATTTTCCATGTAAATTTAAATTGTTGTTGTTGTCATCTGGCCATTTTTTCCGCAACTCGACATCAGACGTGCCTATAATGCGTGGTCCCAACGCTGGTCCAGTACTTGTTGAGGACTTCACATACACCCTTGAATTGTTTCGCAGGTGTATGCAGGTTTCCTCACGATGTTTTCCTTCGCCGTAAAGCACGTGTGAATATCAAAAGATATTTCGTACATACGTTTAAAAAAATGGTAAATATCCCGTTTTAAGCCATGTTGTTGTTGTTGTATTCTGGCCATTTTTTTCGCAACTCGACATCAAACGTGCCTATTTTGCATGGTTCCAACGCTGGCCTAGTATTTGTTGGGGACTTCACATACACCCTTTGGAAGTTATACTAGTTAATAATGTAAATTACCATGTTAGCTAAAAAGCCAATACGCTTTGTTTCTCCATTTTGGTCTTATCAATATATCTAAAAGACCAAAAGAGCAAACGATAGTTATCGCCTTAGTTAGGAGACGTTTATGAATAAGGGGTTATTTTCTGAACATCGAAAGTTGTCTCTCTTAAAGATTTATATCATAAGACATTTTTACACAAATTGACCTAGTCTCACGGCTATTTTAATTAAAGCTTGTGTTGTGGGTACTTAAGGTAACATACACATAAATATATATGTAAAAAAGAAGCATGATTCAGGACGTAATTCATATTTTTGTGATAAAAACACAAAGAGAAGCCTACCCTTGGAAAACTCTCCTAATCATATAAAAAAAAAAAATCAACTGTTTATTTCATAAAAAATCATCATGTTGTACATAGACACTTAGTGTAATCTACACATTTATAGATTTCGGATTAGCGGCCGTATGGGCATTATGAATACAGCATGAAATTAATGATCCTTACAATCAATGTACGATCATAGGTATAGCATTAGATACCTAGTGCAACTTGAGAAGTGATGGTGCTTTCTTTGCTTGATAGATGGTAGAACCATGACGTTGAATAAACCCTTACTATAATTACTCGTATGTAAGGTAGTCTGCACACTCGCGTTTGTACACCTTTTTCTAGACGGCAGGTGGCGCAGGACCGGCCATTGTGGCAGTCGTTGGGGGAGCCCTATGTTCAGCAATGGACGTCTTACGGCTGATATGATGATGATGATGATGAAGTAGACAGAAAAAACCTTTAGAAATTACCTAAACAGTTATTCTCGGTACATTGTAATAGTTATTTGTTAAGTATACAAAGGTGCAAAGTTGTATTTTACCCGCGAGTATGGAATTGAAACACGAGCAAGAAAAAATATTCTATAGTTGAAACACGAGCGAAGTGAGTGGTTCCAAAACAGAATCCTGAGCGTAGCGAGTGTCTTAACATACGAGAAGTGAAATACATTTGCATCCGTGTGTAACACAAAAATTTTCCCCTCACTATAGCGAGGAAACCCTTAAAAGGTAATTATTTATTCTTTGTTGAACAAAATTGAATCGTCATATTATATAAAGTTTTGGATTCTACTCTAAATTATCAAACAAATTATTTAATTATAATTAATGTGGAACGACTCATTCATGAGCATGTTACGTTTAGTTATCTGTTAAACGAATAGAGGTAGTTTTGTATCAGTAGCAGGTGTGCAGACTGCCTTAGGACACCGCAGTGATTTTCCAAATAAATATCTAATATCGAGATAAAAGCTACTTTTGCTTACCAACTATCATAGTTAGGGAAAATTTTACGCAAGTTTTCATTATGTGTATAAGTAGAACAGTTGTATCGCCTGTATTCGTTAAAATATATGTTCTGTCTTCCTAAGTCAACGTCGGAGTGAGTAATAAGGAAAAATAAGGTTCAACGATTAATTAGCTAACGGTTTGATTAATAATAATAATAAATAAATATCTTTGGACATCTTACACAAATCGACCTAGTCTCACGGTAACTTCAATTAAGGCTTGGTTACCAGGTGACGATATACCTCTATATAATAGATAGATACATATAGATACTTAAATACATAGACCGCCATGATCAAGCAACAAATATTTGTGATAAATAAATACACAAATCGTTGCTTATCTTATCATGAACAACACTGTATTCCAAAATAGTACGCGCCTGTAATGTGAATTCTAGTGCTTCAATGGTAGAATTCAAATTACAAGATAGTGTCTTGAGATGCAGCGTTTTTAATGATAAGTGTCGAAATAATGCCCTCGCAGGGATTCGAACCCGGAACCTCCAGCTTCGTAAGCAGGGTCACTACCAACTAGGCTACGCAGGCTGACAATGAATGAATGTTTATGAATAACGGAATCAATCTCCATCAATATTAAAGGGTGATCGAGAATTAGATTTTACATAAAATCGATAAATAATATTCCACTCTATGGAAGTAGTTTCATAGTCCGGCGTCTCGTGGATACGCTTAACCTCGATATTATAAAGTCAAGCAATACTTCCGTGAACTAGGTCACAGTCTACTATTTACTATACAAACACTTAATCCCATGTAAATTAATTATGTGTAGGAGTAATCTCCTGAGATACGTCGGCAATTTGCATGCTACGAGTAACTTACGCGTGACTACATATATGTAGGTATTTTTTTTAGATTTTTCTGACGATTGATAAAACAATATTATGCTTCGACATGCTATATCGCCATTGTTTTCTATTGGCTTGTAAAAATCCGTTTAAACCTACCTTCAACACGAGTAGTTAGTGACTAGTTTGTATCTGAGATAATGCCGCACCAGCGTGTAATATTTAAAGCGATAATATTATACATAAGTCGATTAATGTAATAGTTAATGCCAGTAGGATGTCTCGTTTCCGCTAAACGGAGGAACTTTGCTCCTCTCTTGATAACTTTGCACCACTGTCAAATTATGTAAGTGATATTTAAATTAAGTATGGTATCCCAAACTACATACACACCACATGGCAAATTAATCGACGTTTAGGAAAAACGTTAATCTTTCAGCGCTGAGCAATTTGTATGTTAACAAAATTATGCTGTGACACGCTAAGGTAAATTTTCCTGGCATTGTTTTTCCCCGACACAATGATTGAGTAGTATCTTTTGCAGACGTATGTGCTCATTTTTTACTCCTATGCTTGAACAAATATTATTGTGTTTTTGAAGGTGTTTTCAGCTGCTGTTTGGATGGAGATTTTATATTCAGTAAAAACAGTAGGCATTTATTTTATCCACTGTACACAATACTTTTGGTTTGCACAGTCAATGATCTTGTTTTAAAGGGTGAGTAAATACAATCGAGGAATTTAATTTCCTACCCATTACGTACCTTGTCACAGTGACAATCAATATGAAAGCTGCTAGGACTGTTATATTATAGCTACTATGACAAGGTACGAAATGGTTAGGAAATTAAATTCCTCGACCGTACTACACTATCCCACAGCCGCACTCTTGTGGTACATTTTACGGAAAAACTATCAAGCGTGTAGATTTGTTCTTTTAACATAGTAATTTCAATTCATATATAGATGTGTTATCAGAGTTGATTCTGCAGTTACAGGGCTCCATAGACTAAGATAGGTGCTTACCATCACATGAGCTATGGGTAGGTATAATCAAACTCGGTAAGGGAAGCAGAGGAGCAATTGGAACCTTCATACATTTATTGTGCAAAAATTGCTATGGGGAAAGTGTATCCTGTGTTTCACTTACCTACATATGTAGTAACAGTAGATATATGCATATTTGCTTTATACGAGTACGTACCTTTATACCATCAAATATAATGTAAATTAAAAATATACACGGGTATATTTCTATTAGACGTAATAATCGCACTGGACCCGTTTTTCAATAGCTTGTACCTAACTTGTAATACACATGGAAATCTTTTTTTAACACCATTAATCAGAAAATAACTTTCGCTTGTATTACAAGATACAAGCAGCTTTTGAGAAATAGGCGATTAGGGTTCATATACAGGGTGGTCCAAACCTTGACGTCAAAAATTTTTTTTTAGGTTCCCTACGTCATGGGCTATCAGAATATACTCCATGTATGTTAGCCGATTTTTTGTAGTTTTCGAGTTATGAATTTTTGAAAAAAATTTTTTTGAGAAATTCTGGAATGAAGAAAAATATTGATAAAAAAAAACTATTGGGTTTTTTCAATATTTTCTTTCTGTGAAAGTATTAATACAAATAAAGCATTTACTGACAAAAAAAATTGCGTCCTCGCTTTGATACAAGTAAGATAAAAAATACAAAATTCAAAATTTTACGTTAAAAATGCATCAAAATAGCATTAATGTACTTAAATAAAAAAAATAAAACGTATCCCAAGGATTTTAGGTAATGTTAAGACTGCCCTAGACCTTAAACCTTCGTAAAAGCAAAAAAAAAGTTATACTTAATAATGAGGATTTTTCGGAGTAGTCGGTCAAATAAACTTAAAAAAAACTTCTAAATTTTTGATTTAAAAATAAAGTGAAATTTCGTGTTTTGTTGTTCTTATCAATAAACAAAGACAGAAAATACCACGAAAACTCAATTTGTGTAGTTATTCAAGTCATTTTTTACTACTTTAAAATTTTAAGTTTTTTTAATAGTAGTAGTAGTTTATTTGACAGACTACTCCGAAAAATCCTCATTATTAAGTATCACTTTTTTTTGGCTTTTACGAAGGTTTAAGGTCTAGGGCAGTCATTACATTACCAAAAATCCTTGGGATATGTTTTATTTTTTTTATTTAAGTACATTAATGCTATTTTGATGCATTTTTAACGTAAAATTTTGAATTTTGTATTTTTTATCCTACTTGTATCAAAGTGAGGACGCAAATTTTTTTGTCAGTAAATGCTTTATTTGTAGTAATACTTTCACAAAAATAAAATATTAAAAAAACCCAATAGTTTTTTTTTATCAATATTTTTCTTCATTCCAGAATTTTTCAAAAAAAAAAATTTTCAAAAATTCATAACTCGAAAACTACAAAAAATCGGCTAACATATATGGGGTATATTCTGATAGCTTATGACGTGAGAAATCTAAAAAAAATTTTTTGACGTCAAGGTTTGGACCACCCTGTATAGGCGAATAGTTCAATTCAAAAATAAAGGACAGTAAAAAATTAATTCTTCTTCTTTCTGACTTCTCATTGTTTATTTTCAAGAACACTTTTTTACTACGCTCCATTCAGAAGGCGTCAGAATAATTTTGCGTTAGTAACAGTAGTAGTGTAATGAACTGTTGACCGACAATTGCTTTCATTGACTGCCAATGATCAAAAAATTATTATAAGTAGGTACCTACCGAAAATTGCGTTATGAGACAATCTAAATGTGGCTTAACGTCGATTCCTGTATAAAACCGCAAGAATCCATTCACACCTAACTGCAGATAGTTTTTACTGAAGATTACTCTCCAATTCCGTCATTCAGTTCCTAATACTTAAAATCAAGTGAAAAACACGGTCAAGTGCGAGTCGCACTGTCATGAAGGGTTTCATACCATTATCACTAAATAGTATAAAACAAAGTCGCTCTCTGTGCGTCCATATGAATGCTGTAATCTTTAAAACTAGACAACGAATTTAAAAGCGGGTTTTTTATTAGAATTATTTTACCCGTGCGAAGCCGCGGCGGACCGTTAATCTATAATATTTATACAATATTGTGTATTGTATTATAACCACGTTTTATACATACAGTCAAAGGAAAAATAAGGTTTATATAAAAATGCTCAAAAATATGTCTCAGTGTACTTTAATTCTGTTTATTAAGAACGTCGTAACATATTCATGAGATCCCTTCGATAAATATTTTTGTACTTGACTGTGATAATTAACCGTCGTATGGGAGCCCCCGTAAATATTAATCCTATTCCGTTTTTATTTATACACCTGTGAATACATACAATATAAACATGTAGCATACAAGCTACACGTTTTTTGAGATAGAGCCTTGTAACAGACTGACAGAGAAGACAGGGATGACTGGCCAGGCAGTGAAGTCTTACTAAAAGGGTCCCGTTTTTTACCCTTTGGTGTGGAACCCTAAAACTGATAAGTAGTTAAGACGTCAATACGCCCGAGGTCAATCAGGTGCATTTCCTTTTCCTAAGTGAGGTTCCGTGATAAAAACGCCAACATTGATAAAAAGGGCCGCAAGGGCTAGAGAAAAAACGGATTGATTGTTGGCCATTTAATTTGTGTCTTAAGTACAAAGGGTTTTGTTGGAATCTTACGTCCGGACGTTTTTATGTTCTGTTTTACTTCATAATAATAATACTCGAATTTAGTAACGCGTGTACCTACTGCTTAGTTGTTAAACGTTGCGAGTGGCTGCGATCTGTCAGTGTCAAGTGCAATTCGTTTTGAAGTACATTGCTTCTCAATTAAGTTACTTGGTTTAATGACTTTTAAAGTAAGAATCATGAATGAAATATTGCTCACGGTTCGGCTAAAAATCTCATTACAACAAAAAGTGCCAATATTTGGGGCACAAGGCTAAACTTGTATATTTATGCTCTTGGTTGTACAAAACTATAAAAATATTTGGATAGGTACAATCAATTGATTTTACGAGATGATAGTTGTAAACATTGCGTCGATATCATTATAAGCTACAGTTATTTTTATCTTACATGTGCGTGATAACTACTCAGATACCGATAAATTGAGATGCTGATAAAGATATCGCTGGTTACTAAATTGTCTCGCAACATGGGTGAGGCAATTTATCAATCTGAAAGTAAGAAATTCAATATTATGCACCAGCTTGTTAATAGGTTTTAAAAAAAAAACATTTATAACGAGAAAGTAAAAGGGAGCACTCGTAAGTAATAAACCGGCCAAGTGCGAGTCGGGCTCGTACACGAAGGGCTCCGTACCATTATCAATTTATCATAAAAAATCACGTTTGTTGTATAGAAGCCCCCATAAATATTTATTTTATTATACTTTTTAGTATTTGTTGTTATTTTAACATTTCAACTATTACGGTTCTCGAGATCCAGCTAGGTGACAGACGGACAGACAGAAAGCGGAACCTTAGTAATAGGATTCCGTTTCACCCTTTGGGTACGGAACCCTAATAAAAGTACAAATAAACACTTTAAGATAACGTAGACGAGCTAGATAATAATGGAAATTTAAACCTAAATAGTTTTATCACTACTATATTCATAATATATATTACAAGCATATTATGCTAGTATTTTTCATCCACTGATTTATATAACACGAGATTGGCTTTTCAAAACATATAATATAGTATGACAAATACTAATGCTCATTCGTTTACTTCTACAAACGTTTTCAATAATATTTAAAAAAATATGTAAGTTAACTCTAACCTACGTACATGACATAAATTCTAATATAACACTAAAACTCTAAAGCCTAAATAGCACTAACTTGACCAACGTTTGATAAAAAATTATAGTTATAGATTCTTAACAAAAATAAAATACAAACAATCCTGCTTTCCCAAATTTTCAGGTTCTTAAGACTGGAAAATTCAAATTAAGAAATAAGGAAAACACGAAATAAGCGGCCCAATTCTTAATTAATCCCGAAGGTTGAGGTTCCATCAGAAAAACAAAGCAAATAAAGGTCTAATCGTATCACGGAGGAAGTTTTTTTACAGATAAGAAAAACAGGGAAATGCATCTCGTAGCCTGGAGCCTTCGTTCGCGCTCCAGTGGCATCCTTGATTATTGATCAAGTACCTACTTACAATACGGGCGAATAAGATCTTACTTCAAGACGTAGGTAATGATTCAAGTAGGCGTCTCTACCGATTATTACTGACTATTAAAACGACCATTTTTATAGATTTTTTTCCTTTTTTAGGGTTCCGTAGTAAACTTTAAGACCCTTATAGTTTCGCCTTATACTTTCGTCTAATCTGTCTGTCCGGAGATTAGCTCAGGTGGCTTATGATGGTCTCATTTTATCTATTTATCGTGCTACGCGTCACTTTCGCACTTGCATACTTGTTAGAACGTGACGGCAACGACGACTAACAATTAGACGTGGTACCATCATAAGCCTATATAAGTGACCATTATTACTAGAAATTTACAATTTGGTATAAGTACGCATTCTTGTCACGCCAACAAAGCACTTGGTAGTATAAAATGTAGAAAACAAACCCTGCTCGTAAAATGTGGATTGCTTACATAAATATAAGTTTTTTCTCTAATCAAACTTTTCTTAAATATCAGGCAAGAGATACACGCGTGACACCTCTAACTTTTGATCCGTGGTGGGTGCAAAAATTTTGAAAAAAGATGGTGAATGAATATTAAAGAATATTTTAAATTATGTTGAAAATAGTTTTGAACATAATCAGCCCACCCGTTTTTGACCAACAAGGGAACCCAACACTGATGGTCCGACATGCTCTTAGACGTTTTTTTTTGCATCCCGTCTCGTTTTGCTATGGATTATTATTAGAGATAAAATATACCTGTTCAACAATATTGGGATCCCAATCTTTCAATGTTGTTGTCTTGTTGATCAATGTGCGCTAACACACATTTTTAAGTGTTCTTGACATTGCATCAAATCTTTTCTCTTCATCGACCTACGAGAGCGTCAAACACACGGAAAACGTGCCATGTACCGTAGCAACGTTGTTTACAGCCTCTTATCAGTGGTTGCACAACGATTGTTGATATTAGCGCTGTTGCCGTCTCTTGCGTAACCGCCGTACCGTTCTCTGGATGTTACTGCATCATTGTTGCGTTTTTTGGTATTACTACATTTCTTAAAAAAAAAGATATTATTGGATTACCTACGTTTTCGATATTGATTAAAATTGGTGAGCTGGTAGCGTCAATGATGCTGAGCAAGATTCACCACATTTTCCAAAATGTACTGAGATGATTGTATGAAAAAAATATGTTTTGGTTTTAAAAATGTTAACAAAAAAGGAAACTTCCATACAAACTTTCTGGAATTTTTTGGGAAATGTGGTGGATCATTGACTCGATCACGATCAACCTACATTTGAAGGGTCCATGGAAAAAACATGTCCAAGGCTTTAAAAATTAGGGCAAATTCACACCTTATTCTGTTTAAAGTAAGGTGGTTTTCCTTCTGTAATTTGAATTGACTAGACATGTTCTTTCCTTGGATCCTTCATTTGTATCAATATCGAAGACGGATCCAAATGTACTGTAAACTTGTTGAGAATTGCTCAAATATTCATTTGAAAACGATTTTATTTATGTAGTAACGTGACGAGCGATTTGCGGTATACTGAATACGGTATTGCGAATATTCCCAAATAGGTAATTCCACATAAGAATATAATGCAACTGACCAAGTACTCGCGTGTTTAACTAGTTTTAATGGTGTATATCGTCGGGGATAGTGCAATACCGCGTAACTAACAAATTGTATTTGAGTGGTATAATATTAAGTGCTGAATCTGTCTGTTTTGTCTTGTCCCGTTATGCTTGTTATATTTGCCACGAATAAATTATTTGTATTTGTATTTGAGTGTCAATTGTTTGATATTTGAACTCTTATCTTCTTTGGTAGTTACGCGGTATTGCACTATCCTCGACGATATTAATAATATGGACATCATCGTTACGTAGAAATAACTAAATATTTATCCAAACTTGGGTCATAATAATTTAGGTGAGTAAACAGATGATGTAATGGTCACTTTGCCCTTTCTCCCTCTAGAGGATATTTAATCTTACGAGTACGTCAACTAAGTCAGTTTGAATAGTGCAAAACCTAGTCGTAGAAAGCGTTCCTAGTATCTAGCTTATGAAAGATTAATAGTTATTTGTTATACAAGGGTGCAAAGTTGTATTTTACCCGCGAGTATGAAATTGAAACACGAGCAAGCGAAAGGATTCTATAGTTGAACCACGAGCGAAGCGAGTGGTTCTAAAATAGAATCCTGAGCAGCGAGTGTTTTAACATACGAGAAGTAAAATACATTTGCACCCGTGTGTAACACAAAACTTTTCCCCTCACTATAGCGAGGAAACTCAAAAAAGGTAATTATTTGTTCACATTACAATCATCATCGGGTTAGTGATAATAATTTTCCAAATGCATCATGTATTTAATGCAAGATTTTGTCGCAGTAAACTTACCACGAAAAGTAAACGCAGCACGATTTTAACACATTCCTGTAGTTGCACACCAACGCCAATGCATTATTAAATCATTCTCATTCATTATTTTTACAAAATTATAACAGAACACCCTGAAAGTTGTTTAGTTTACTATTTTTATGCGTGTTCGAGTCGGTAAATAAAGATTATAACCTATAATATTCTTTGACAATGTTGACGTTGACATTTTCTGCGTTTTGTGATTGCATCTAGTCATCTTATCATCATTCACTAAAATAAAATAATTAAAAAAAGTTTTAATTTAAACGGTTTTTATTGCACCAAAAACTAGAAAATAAAAATTAGTTGTAACTAACCGTAGATGCTACTTTCTGTAGATTAGTCACGTGAAACTATTATCACTGTAGTCTTCCCAAGTTGGATGCTGGAAGCCACGTTTAGCCTCTATGTCAGTGGATTAAGCGTTAATCGGAAACTTTTACCAAACTGAAATAAAAACGTGGGGCGTACGCAATTGTGATTAAGTTACTATAGTTATTTAAGAACAAACATAGAAATCAAGACAGCAATAGTGTAATAAGTTTTGTTCTGGATTTGATAAAAGTTATTTACCTCTGTAGAAGTGTTGGAACAGAAGGATGATTAATTGCAAAATTAAAGCTATAATTTCATATTTTGAACTTTTATGTTTCTTTATAATAACGCCCCACGTTTTTATTTTAGTTTGGTAAAAGTTTCCGATTAAGGAACGCTTAATCCATTGACATAGAGGCTAAACGTGGCTTTCAGCATCCAACTTGGGAAGACTACAGTGATAATAGTTTCACGTGACTAATCTACAGAAAGTAGCATCTACGGTTAGTTACAACTAATTTTTATTTTCTAGTTTTTGGTGCAATAAAAACCGTTTAAATTAAAACTTTTTTTAATTATTTTATTTTCAAGTTTTTAGTGCAATTGTAAAGTTAATTTCCCACACTATATCTACTTATTCTAGATCAAAGATGTTGTTTGTAATATGCAATACAATTATGCATGCTAGCGTTTAACTCTCGCGCTTGAATCACGACACATATGTTAACGTAATGGTCATTATTTTATGTGTAACGAGAGGGGAATTCCTGCTGAATAGATATTTTTAGAAATCCGACACTAAAAAAATGTCAGCTTGAATGCCCGAAGTGTCTCATATGGACGTGTTATTCATACAATACCTTAGATAACAGAGTGACAATAAGGAATATATCAATCAATTTGGTTTATTGAGAAAATTAAGGTTATATTTTTATATTGAACACATTATGCAAGTCGAATTTCAAGACTATAAAATATAAACTCATGCTGTCAGTCGACCAACCGAAGGACCGCAGGTCTGACGGAAAGTCCGACGCGAATCGAGGGCCCAAAGGGTCAATCCATGCAGTCTATCAACCGGAGAGCCATAGGCTCGACGGCACTATGGCACGCACTACGTGAACCGGAGGGACTCACACTCTCTGTGTATCAACCGGACGGCCGCAAGCCCGACGGCACGCCCTACGCGACACCGAGGGATATACTCATACTCTGTCTTATCAACCTGATGACTGCAGGTCCAACGGCACGTTCTACGCGAGTCATTCACGCTGTGAGTCTATCAGCTGGAGGGCCGCAGGCCCGACGGCTCGCGCTACGCGAACCACTCGTGCTGTCACTTAATCAGCTGGAGGGCCGCAGGCCCGACAGCCCGCCCTACGCAAACCACTCACGCTGTCACTCTATCAGCTGGAGGGCCGCAGGCCCGACGGCTCGCCCTACGCGATCCACTCACGCTGTCACTCTATCAGCTGGGGGGCCGCAGGCCCGACGGCTCGCCCTACGCGAACCACTCACGCTGTCACTCTATCAGCTGGAGGGCCGCAGGCCCGACGGCTTGCCCTACGCGATTTACTGACGCTGTCACTCTATCAGCTGGAGGGCCGCAGGCCCGACGACTCGCCCTACGCGAACCACTCACGCTGTCACTCTATCAGCTGGAGGGCCGCAGGCCCGACGGCTCGCCCTACGCGAACCACTCACGCTGTCACTCTATCAGCTGGAGGGCCGCAGGCCTAACGGCTCGCCCTACGCTACGCGATCCACTCACGCTGTCACTATATCAGCCACTTCAGCTGGAGGGCCGCAGGCCCAACGGCTCGCCCTACGCGATCCACTCACGCTGTCAGTCTAGCAGTCTAGCTCGCCCTACGCAATCCACTCACGCTGTCACTATATCAGCTGGAGGGCCGCAGGCCCGACGGCTCGCCCTACGCGATCCACTCACGCTGTCACTCTATCAGATGGAGGGCCGCAGGCCCGACGGCTCGCCCTACGCGAACCACTCACGCTGTCACTCTATCAGCTGGAGGGCCGCAGGCACGACGGCTCGCCCTACGCTACGCGATCCACTCACGCTGTCACTTTATCAACTAGAGGGCCGCAGGCCCGACGGCTCGCTCTACGCGAACCATAAACGCGGTCACTCTATCAGCTGGAGGGCCGCAGGCCCGACGGCTCACCCTTCGCGATCCACTCACGCTGTCACTATACCAGCTGAAGGGCCGCAGGCCCGACGGCTCACCCCACGCGATCCACTCACGCTGTCACTATATCAGCTGGAGGGCCGCAGGCCCGACGGCTCACCCTACGCGATCCACTCAAGCTGTCACTATATCAGCTGGAGGGTTGCAGGCCTCATAAGAAGGCTCAATGTCACCCAAAGGGCAATGGAGAGGGCTATGCTAGGAGTCTCTCTGCGATATCGGATTAGAAATGAGACCATCCGCAGCAGAATCAAAGTAACCGATACAGCTCTTCGAATCGCTAAACTGAAGTGGCAGTGGGCGGGGCTCGTTGCGCGTGGAACGGATGGCCGTTGAGGCGGTAAGGTTCTCGAGTGGCGGTCACGTACCGGAAGGCGCAGCGTGGGTAGGCCCCCGACAAGGTGGACTCATGACCTGGTGAAGGTCACTGGATGCAGGTGGCGCAGGGCCGGTCCTTGTGGCAATCTTTGGGGGAGGCCTATATTCACCAGTGAACGTCTTTCGGTTGATATGATGATGATGATGATGATAATGAAATCCGTATGTTTCTACCAAATATCTAAAGCAGTACTTCAAAATCTGCATAACGCTAAACCTAGCGGTTGTGGCAGGCAGTAACACTGGTGTATCAGATTTGAGGAGTTGGACGTTAGTATTAAATTCGCATGTTTCTACTTAAGTAATATCTACAGAATTTCTTTAAAACCAAGATATCGATAAAAGATAAACATTGCGGTTATTGTAGGCAGTACTGCAGCATCAGGAGTGAGGAGTTGGAAGTCAAGATTAGGCTGTTAGTATTTGATTATGCCAAACATGCTATACATTCATTTTCACGTGTCTAACACACTCGGTTAAGGCAAGCAGTACGTCTGCAGCATCAGGCTTTGAGGATACAAGGATACAAATATTATAATATTGCATTGTCATGGGAACCTGATAAGAGTTCCAAATTTCATTGATTTTGGTGCAGTAGAAGTGGTCGAAAAATCGATCACAAGATTTGAAGCATCGACGACAGTTGATACGCGGTGAAGTTAATAAAAACCGTTTAACAATTGTTACTTATGGAATTTTAGGATTTATACCTTAAAATCATCATATTATATAAAGGTTTGTATTTTACACTAAATTCTCAAACAAATTATTTAATTATCATTAATATGGAACAATTTCCATGAGCATTTTACGTTTTGTTATTCCAAAACCAAGATCATTACTTTGCCACACAAGTGAATAATATGCGTTTTTACACGTTCGTATTAAAGGATAAACGAACACTTTACGAGCTAGTGAGGGGAAAAAAATATAAATTGTAAAATGTAGCTCCTTCAGGCAAGACCAGCTAAGTCCTACACTAAATTCTTAAGGAAAGATGATTCTCCAAATTAAGTGTATAGGGAATTGGGACTCGGAGTATTGAGTTTGAAACTACGCAAAGAAAATTAACAGGAAAAGAACAGACAAGGCGATGAAAACCGATAGTTTTCGATTTTAATACGAGTACTAGAATATGACTAGAATACTAGCTTTGGGAAACAATGGTCGATAGACCGAATACTACGGTTTGGATAAGTACCATATAGCATCTTAAAACTGCAATAAAAACAAAGTCACTAGTTAAAACGTAGTATGATCAATGAAACAGCGTGAGTCCATAACAAGGTGTTGGTGGTCCATGACGACTGTTTTATATACAAACAAGCGAGGGTATATATATATATATTATGTAGTCTCATGATACCAATGAAACATAATCATTGTAGGCGTAGAGGCAGGCCATCCCAAATCCCCAAAAACGCTCAAACCATTTTAGGATATATATTATATAAGACTTCGAGAATTATCGATACAATTGCGTAAATTTATTTGAGGACTTAGGTCAGTCTGACTGAGGTATAGCTAATTTGAATTGTATCCGTAAGTTGGTAAGAACACCCAAACATAGGTATAAGAAAAAGTCGTTTCGGAAATAGAAGGCACGCGAGTTATATCGGCGTGCCTTGCTTTGAGACACCTTCACTTTTTGCACAGAATCTAAGTTGAGATAAGATACTTGTCTCTGGTCAAGTAACACTATACAAGATGCTTAGCCAAGTTGCCAATCGCTAACGCTTAGTAGCGTATCGTAGTTTTCCCTCTCTGTCACTCTTTCATATATTTAAGGACTTAGGTCAGTCTGATTCTGAGGTACCTATGATAATTTGAATTGTATCCGTAAGTAGGTAAGAGCACTAAAACATAGGTACATTATGTATAAGAAAAAGTCGTTTCGGGAATAGAAGGCACGCGAGATATATTGGCATGCCTTGCTTTGAGACACCTTTACTTTTTGCACAGAATCTAACTTGAGATAAGATACTTGTCTCTGTTCAAGTAACACTCTTCCGATCAGTAATCAAATAATACTTTAATAACACTGTATTTGCTCCGTGCAGAAATAAGTTCGCCCGCAATATTGGAGCCAAAGTTAATTCCGACGGCCCAAATATAAATAAATATCAGACTGTATAGATATTTGTACCTTGATATTACGGTGAGCGAACTCAATCTACTCGAGTATTGCTTACATTTTGTAGCCTAAAAAGTTAATAAAGTCTTAATCAAAGAGATTTTTGGTTAACATTTGGAAGGAAATTAAACTGTAGCTGTAATCATAAGCTGAAAAGAGCAAAGGAAATATTGTAATCTATTGTACGGTACGTACTGGAGTAAAATGAAAAAGTTAAACAAAGTCTTTGCATACAACAAAAAAAAATGCCAAGAGCATGTTGAGCCATGCTCAGTATAGAGTTTCGTAGTTATTCAAAAACGGCTGAGCCGATTATAATCAAAAGAGTTATCATCATCATCATCAGCCTATGATAGTCCACTGCTGGAAGTAAGCCTCTCCTATTAACTATGCATTTAGACGCATTAGGAGGTAAATGTCTATAATCGTCACGCTTGGCAAGCGGGTTGACGATCGCAGTAATGTGTCCACTATGATGACGCTGCTGCCCATCATCAATCTTTCATCAAATAATTAATGATTAAACGAACTTACCTTGCGTGAAGTTCTATCATAATTATCTGAGTGGCTTCGTCGAATAGATTAGAATTAAAACACATGTAGTACCACGTACGGTGTCGCCAATACATACTGAATTTTGAGAGAATAATAATAAAAAAAAAAAAATACAAAATGGGGGTGGGTTGACATTTTGTACCCACCACCGGCGCGCCCAATCCTCATTTAGTTCAGAGATCTATACTATCAGTAAGCGTGTGTGCATATATAAACGTATATTATGCACACGTACCAACATATCTCATT
>JALPQI010006067.1:0-57725 GCA_025490895.1 Thaumatotibia leucotreta
TAAGCAACATCATTGAAGGGAAAGGTAGAAGGCAAGCGAGAAAGGGGAAGACCGAGGTTACATGGTTCAGATAAAAGAAAAGACGAGGGTCATGTCGTATAGGGAAATCAAGGACGGAGCCCAAGATAGAACCAGATGGCGAGAGCTACACCGACAAGAGTCTAACTCTTAAATTTATGATGATGATGATGATGATGATGATGATGATGATGATGATGAATACTTGTATGTGCAAAATAGTAACTAAGTCTTCACAAAGCACTTTCCCGAATCAGATACCTCGCCTTAAAATGTTACTTCAAAACGAACAATAGACAAGTATTTCCCGTGACATATAAGCGAGAATAAATTATCTGAAATATATGCAAACACGGCTAGATACGGAAGATAATGTGTGTCCGACCTAGCGATTTGCATAAATGAGGAATCGTGGGGTTACGCTGAAACGTTGGGGTCCTTACCACGAGTTGGAGTTGAGTAGTTGTGCTATGTGTGCGAAGACATTTAATCATTTACCAGAGCAATTCATTAAATTGCCTCTGAAGCAATTTAGGCGGAAACTATTCACTTCGCTAGTTGAAGAAAAGAATATTATGACAGAATTTTTATCAGTAAATTCCCAAGGTACCCAATGTTATAATAAAATAATAAATAAATATCTTGGGACATCTCACACAAATCGATCTGATCCCACGGTAAGCTCTTTTATGGCTTGTGATGTGGGTATTACCAAGCGACGATACTTAAATACATAGGAAGGAATAAATATTTGTGATAAATAAGGATACAAATATTGTCCTCGCCGGAATTCGAACCCGGAACGTACAGTTTCGTTTTTCTACGAAGGTGTAGGTTCCGGGTCACTACCAAAAATTTTCTGATGGGTCAAATTATTCTATTTATCTTCCATAAAATCGAATGTCATACCTATCGCTCTTGTATCATTTTTGTATGTGTCAATTGTTCTCTTTGATTATATATTTTATCTACGCACATAATTATCATTAGTGCTCTGATATGCGTTCAAAAACAATAGGAAATGACCAGCATTAGGTATTACAATTAGTTTAATTATGGGAACTTTTTATATGTGGTAGGTAAAATTCGTAACGAAAAGTTAAAAAGTACTACAATTACAGATTTCTGTAAGAAAATGAGTTTAAATTTAGACCAGCTGTCAAAACTCAAATAGGTTACTATTCTAGTAATCACACAATCACGAATAACGATAATTATGATATGTCAAATCAGTATGTCTTAAACCGCACGACATTCGATCTACTCGTAGAGTAATATCAGAATAGGGACTTCAATAGACTGTTTACTTCATTTGTTGTTTATTGATATATTGCTGATATGAAAATATAATTGTGGAAACTTGGATGTAATAGTACATTACATCAGAGGCCAGGAAAATGAGGATTTCCGGCCAAGTTGGTATATACGGCCGAACGAGCGGGCGAGCGAGGCCGGATAGGTAACGAGGTCGGGAATCCGTTTTCACGCCGAGGCATGTATAGTGCTTTTCTCAAACATACAAAGAAATAAAAAAGAATAATGACAATTTTGTCGAAATTAAAAAAAAGTTACTTTGCAGGCCTAGGCCTGAAAAGTGTTATGAAATTCCATTTTCATCCCAGTGAGTTACTGCGCCCTAAAAGCGATACTTCCGAGTCTATTCGTAAAGACAATATTTCATTGCATGTTTGAGAAAGGTACTTACCTACATTTTAGCTGAAAATTTGATTACTCAGTAGTCACTCGGCGTATGTGTCGACAGTAAAATGAAATATTGGCGTAGGTACAAAGATGCACTACAAGTAGAATTATGGCTTCTGAACATATTTTAAAGTAGGTACTAATGATATGTGTTTAAGTAGATAAAGTAGTATATGCAACCAAACGTAATTAGGAATTAATCACTCGTGTGAACTTATTATGAAACGAGCGTAGCGAGCGATAAACCTCTGGAACTTAATGTCTCTCATTTCGTACGGTTGCATAAACTACTATTTCTTCAAAACCGAATTATGCCGTGCGACTTCCTCTAGAGGTGAAATGAGCATTATATTGCCATCTCACACGTAATCGGATTCGAGTGAGACCCGTTAACAATACAATCTCATTATGGCTGTCATAAAACTTTGATGTTTGTCCATAAAAGGTGTTGATGAGTTTCGCAGGGAACAGAGCCCCTACCGCGAACAACGAACGAATTGTTGCCTCCCTGTCACACTTACGTACAAATTCAGAAGTGCGAGAGAGAGGCAACACTTCGTTCGTGGTTCGCGGTAGGGCCTCAGTTCTTTGCTCTTACCATGAGTTGGTATGTGCGTTCCCATTGATGGTCCACGTTGGAATTTCGAGCTTTTGAATGTGTCAGTCTATACTAAAAGTTTTTAAACAATTGTAATGAATACCTGTCATTTGTAAAAGTTGGCACTCGAGTTACATAGGCTAAAAGGTGGAGCCTCAGTTGCGACTATCGAGGTATCCATATATTATTTAATAAGTAGGTAAATAGGTAATTGAGTTGGCGGCGTGATCTAATCGCATTGGCTATTTAAATAATAAAAATAAATATCCTTTCGCAATCTTCATCACTGTTAATGGTTCCACATAAGAACGCCTGCAGGTCTAGCCAAAATGCCATTTCTGCAATCGTGTACGATAAGCGACAGTTTAATAAATGTATAAGAATTACAAAATCGAAGAAAAAGTCACGTGACCATTCCCAATACATTATTATGGTCACGTGACTTATCGCTTATCATATACGTTTTCAGAATGACATCTTGGCTAGGCATGCTGCTGTTTAAAAACAGTGTAGGTAGCTTTCTAACGCCTCGGGACATCATAACGTGTATAATACGAGTAGGTATATCACCGTCCCATTATCTCACGCCGGGCGGAATCGGAACGAAACGTTATTTCCGTTGTTGTTTTACTTGCTTCATGGCTAGTGCCGAAGTATTTTATAACAGGGTATTAAACAAGCATATGGCGCGTGATGGCTGGCACAATCTATACTTTTCGATTAGTGACACTTTTTTTAAATCATGAAGGTATACAACTGAGCTCTGAGCCCACCTGCAAATGCAGGAACTGAGGCCCATGGACATAGTGATCAAAAATCGCCTATGCGCTGCCTACCCTGAGGACTTAGATGGATTGCCTCTATCTATGCCAGTAATTACACCGGATATCTTACCCCCAAACCGAAACAGCAGTGCAAACATTACTATTTAGCGGCAGGTTAATGTGTAAGACGGTGGTAACTGCATGAGGTCCTGTCACCAGCAAATCACCACTTTAATCCCTTAATCGACTCTTACGACACACACGGAAAGAGTTGGGGTGGTGAAAAATGTACATACTTACTGCCGTCAAATTGTTTACAAATAAATATCATAACAAGAATATCGATTACCTATATAGTCCCGCTCTGTTCCCACATCTTTGATTGCCGGGCCTGTGAAAATCGTTATTTCAAAACTAACGTTTCAGATTTTTTTTCTCGAATCAGATATGTCGATTCCATAGTAAAAGTTCATAATTATGACCTCAAAATTGAGTTGGTTTACTTCAAACTCAGATAAATCCACTGTAACCACTTGAGAGATTATTGGAAAAAGTGATAATTCGGTGGTTTTAAATGCAGATTATTTTTGTTATGGCTAAATCAAAAAAAAAATCGATTCTGTCCAACAAATTCAGCTTAAAAACCTAAACAATCTAAACTAGTGTATTCGTTTCAAAAAATATTAATTTTGATTGGATTTACCTTCATTTGATATAATCGTTTGCAATTAATTTATCTATCTTTGAAAAAACCCAGTGAGGATTTATATAATTTTGATTTAACATATAGTTCGAGAAATATAAATTGGTAACTTTCTTCCTACATTACGGGAACAATAAACGTTCAATTTATATTTCTCGAACTATACCTAGATTCATCAAGATTTGAAAAAATTGACGAAGCAGAATTGACGTCGACTGACAGCCATGTTGAACAAACTTTTTTCGCTGATTGGCTTTTATGGACTTGCCTTCATTTGAAATAAACTGTCATATGGTGGATTTACCTGATTTTGATAAAATATTGTAATTTTAACGTTATTTTTCTCAAAAACTACACGAAATTATAATTAACCCATGAAATAGAAATACAATTAATATTTTAAGCATTTATTATGTATAAAAATCTTACGATAATTATCAGAAATGGATTTATCCGAGTTTGAAGTTAACCGACTCAATTAACCTTCTAAAGTTTGGCCGGTAAATAAAAAATCACTCTGTATAGCCACTCATTTTGACATTCAGCTGCGTCACTTTTAAGTCGGTTATTTACTAACATTCTCTAAAAAGAAGCCATAAATAGGCAAAGTTTGCTAAACGTTCAAGCCAACTTTTCCTTTGAAAGGAGAAAAGTTAATCTCGGCTGTATATCATAGCTTCAGACGCAGTCTCCGACTCTTGAAGAAACTCTATACAGAGTAACAAAAATTGTGATTCGTTTAAGGGCTATAAATGGTGCATTTCAAGAGAATGTCGGGTACGTGAAATACATATTTTTGTAGAATTTCTGCTGATAGAGAGTTGGCCGTGCGGTGAAGGCAGTAAAAATACATTTGTCACCACCCCAACTCTTCGCGTGGGTGTTGTATGAGTCGACTAAAGGATTCGAAGTGTCACTGACCATTTATTTATTGAAGATTGATGACCAACCAGACCTAATGCATTCATACGCATAGGTATTTGGGTAAATTTTGAGCGTTTCGACCGCCTCATTTTCGTGGTCACATTTGCTAAGAGTTGGCTGTAGGCTTTATAGTGAATATCGGTTCTTTGGTAGATGTACATTTACAAGATAACCAGACACGAAGTTAAAATAATCAGCCGTTACCGCGAAAAGTGTGACCCCGAAAATGACTAGGAACAAACGCCCAAATAATGACCCATTTAGTAGATGCCTTAGCTCAGCAGTGGACTGATATAGGCTGATCACTGACATCCGAGGTGGGATTAGAATCCACAACCTCAGCTTTTACAACTGATACCTAAACCACTCTGCTACCCGGGTTTATGTCTGCTATAATGACGAATCTCAGATATTTTCTCAATTGATTCCATCTTACCCTAATAATTTAACAATGCGGCTAAATAAACAGCCACATATTCCCAACTCTCCTACAATCACGTAATATAAACCAACTATATACACTCAAACACTAACTTTAGACCTTTCCATCAAGGTTGAATTTAGATGACCTGTTTAGTGGTCTTATCACATTTTGGATGGTTTGGGTCTGTGATAATGTCCTAGGGTTTAATCTGGGACAGAAGTTCGAGGTTTGGGTGTAAAGTGATATTTTGATGTACCTGAAGTGGCTGTCACAGATGTACAGGAATGGAGCGCACAAGTATAAATAAATAAATATCTTAAGAAAACTTACACAAATCAACCTAGTCCCACGGTGGTTCAATTAAGGTTTTTGATGTGGATACGAGGCGGCAATATATATAATAGATAGATACATATAGATACTTAAATACGTAGTCAGCATGACCAAGGAACAAATATTTGTGATAAATAAATACACAAATAATGCCTTCGCCTGAATTCGAACTCGGAACCTCCAACTTCGCAGGCAGGGTCACTACTAACTAGGCTACGGAGGCTGACAATAATATGCATTCCCAAAATATATGTAAGTCGTCGGAGTCTATTCACTATTAATCTGTGTCCATTACTAAGTTTAGGGTATTTCTACGAAGTTTGAAACCCATTGTCCCCTCCGTATTAAAATAAACAATATAAATAACATAACTTTGCCACTCATCCACGAAACTATTTTCGACGAGTTATTACTTTACCCTTGAGAGTCATATTCTGGTAATAAACCTACACAAATACTCATTAGGGTAGGTGCCACCATGACTGGGCGACCTAGGGCAGACCACACTTTAACCGACTTCGAAAAAGTAGGAGGTTCTCAATTCGACTGATTTTTTTTGTGGTAGGTATGTATGTTACCCGATATCTCCGAGAATCGTGAACCAATTTGATTTTTTTTTGTAATCGAACGTGTATAACCTCGAGATGGTTCCGTTGGCAAGTTGGGGTCTGATGATGGGATCTTGGAGAAATCGAGGGATCTCTTCAAATGTTATAGGTACCTACAAGTATGGCGCTTTTGGTAATTTTATTCATTTACAAGCATTTGCATTCAAGAAGTAGGATTTGATGATAGGAAACTAATGATGGAAACAAATCGGGGATCTTGGAGAAATTGGTTGAAGTCGGTTTTTTTTTAATTTGGTGATTATTGTTGATTGTAGTACCAGTTGTACCATACGTGAAAATATGGGTGAAAGTCGTCAAAGCTTAAATCAATAAAATAGATAAGACAGTGATCCCACCAACAGTAATGAACGAGGAGCTTTTATTTTATTTATAAAAGCTAAGGCATTATTTTGCATCATTCAGGGTTTTGTTATCATCACCATCATCAGTCTATGATAGTCCACTGCTGGACGTATGCCTCTCCTATTAACTATGCGTTTAGACGAGGTAAATGCCCATAATCGCCACGCTGGGCAAGCGGATTGCCAATCGCGGTAATGTGTCTACTACGATGACACTGCTGCCCATCATCAATCAAATCAAAGAATGGTCAGTGACACTTCAATCCCTTAGTAGACTCTTACGACACCCGCAGGAAGAGTTGGGGTGGTGACAAATGTATTCTTACTGCCGTCACCACACTGCCGAGGCAGGGTTTTGTATTTTATTTAACTTAAACTTACTTTAAGGACATTAAGTTTAAGTTAATGCAAAACAATATTTTCTCTCTTTTGCACATGGTTATGTATAAATGTCCGGAATCGAGGGTCTAACATTCTTAAATTAAAGGAAATGGTACATTTTAATCAAAACTAAGTACGGTTCCGGGAATCCGGATATTTGATATGAATTGTAGGAGAATTCTCGTGTTGCTACCATGTGTATGAACAACAAGTAAACATTTTCATGAAATTCGAGGAATATCAAAATCTAAAGATATTTTACTACAGATGGTGCCTTTTTTAGGCTCTAGTGCGAGAAGTGTGTCATTTTACGTCAGGTCCTAAACTTCGGAGGGCCATCTGCACTAAAAAACGTCGTACGAGACACGTACAAAAACGAAATTCGTAACTCGTATTGATTTAAAACACTCCCTATCAGACGTGTTTTAAACGGTGAACGCACATAAACCATGGAAACATTCTGTCCGTGCAATTATGACCCAACGCAAACTACTCTTGAGTGGGAGTTCCTAAAAAAACGACTCCTGGAGCCGTTTTAGTTCGGACGGGTTGACAGTGATTGACGGCCGTCTGAATGCGTGTCTATTAATTACGGTAAAAACGAGTTAAAAATGCCTTCATGTGCTGTAGGCTGGTGTAAAAACAGTTACAGTAATTCTAAGGACACTGGAATTACTTTTCACGTGTAAGTAAACAGATAACTTCGGTAATTTTTAAAATAAATATAATAATATTGATGACATTTTTCTATACTACCGTTTTAAACTAAAACGTCGTAACTGCATTTAATTTTACAATAACATACGACGTTTCAAAATAGTAGGATAGTATAGGAATGTTGTTATTCCAAACGAAGCAAGTTTTTTTATTTAACTGATATTTGATTTCAATATATTACATATTAATAAATTCCTTTTTCTCTTTCATGGGATTGAACTACCTATGCAAAATTACCTAGTTCTCAAATTTATTATTAAATTTGATATTTCCATTTTACATCGCATTTTTATTCTTTCCATTCAGATTACCGCAAAATGCTGTTAGAAGAGACAAATGGGTAAAAGCTGTACGATTAGAGAGACGAGAAAGTGATTGGATGCCTAGCAAAAGATCAATAATTTGTTCTCTTCATTTCAAAGATGAAGACTTTTACTTGTCTAAAAAAGGGTTTACGCAGCTTAATAAGACCGCTATACCGATTTGTACTGTAAGTATTTTTGGATGGAATAATATAAATTATATAACTCAAAAAGAAGTCGTGAATTTGAATCTTATTTCGTGTAGTAAATTAGTTTCATGAACCTAAATAATTTGAATAATTCCAGATGGTGTTTTCAAATGAAACATCGCTGCCATCACCTCAGCCTGAGAACTTGCAGCCGGTTAAAAAAATTAAGAGCCATATACCTGCAACTATTGTATCGTCATCTTCGTCAAAATCGTCGCCACTCAAATTGAGTCACAAAGAAAATTCGCCTCCGCGATGCCCGCTGAAACGTCAAATGGTTAGTTGTTTTCATGTCATGTTCATAGTTTTCCGTTTCTATCGAAAATATTATAGTTATATTATGTGTTTTTATATAAACTTTGATCCTTTTTGTGTACTTAGGTTTGAAATTTGTTATTTACAATTAAAGAGGTTTCTTTTATTATATTTTTAGGTTTCCTGCCCAAGCTGCGGACATCACTTTGGTGTTCCAAGTCAAGTGCCACCAGATGCTACAAATGAGATACTTTACCAACAATCGCCGCTAGTGCCATCTGATGAATTGAACATTATGAATAGAAAACTCTGTGTTACGCCAATCAGCGTAGTGTCTTCTGATATTGAATCGGCATTTAATTCACCGAAAACTCAAAATATACAACAATGTTTACGGAAAAAAACAATTCTTTCAGAAAAAAGGTTATCAAAAATTAGAAGTTTAAGGCGAAGAAATGAAAGGCTTATAAAAAAAATGTCTTTCCTTGAAAGGTATGATAAATAATCTGAAAAAAAATAAATTCATTGATTCCAGTCTCCAAATGACTCTTTCCAATGTAGCTGGAGATATTTTTTCGAGCATGAAAAGAAAAGAAGAAAATCGAAAAGGTAAAACAAGATACTCACCCGCAGTCAAAAAATTTGCCCTTACTCTAAACTACTACTCACCATCCGGGTATAAATATGTTCGTAGGCAATTTGCTTTGTGCTTACCCCATCCATCCACGCTCTCGAAGTGGTACCAAGTCGTTGATGCGAATCCTGGATTTACAGAAGAAGCATTTCGAGCACTGAGCACTAAATTCGCTCAAAGTAATAAGAGACTTGCTTGCCTAGTTGTCGACGAAATGGCTATAAGACAGCAAAAAACTTTCAATGGCAACAACGTTGAAGGTCTTGTTACATTTGGACCCAGTGATGAAATCGCAACACAAGCGTATGTTTTGATGTTGGTGTCATTAAATGATGCTTTTAAGTTGCCGCTGGGTTATTTTTTAATAAATGGTATGTCAGCGGAACAAAGAGCCAACATTATTAAAACATGTCTGAAGAAATGTCACGAAGTAAACGCTGAAGTGGTAAGCCTTACATTTGACGGGTGTGCAGCGAACTTAGCTACAGCCAAACTGCTTGGGTGTAACTTTGACTGTTTAGACAACATAAAAACTTTTTTTAGCCATCCTTCAAGTGGCATGCCGGTGGTGGTGTTTCTTGACCCATGCCACATGTTAAAACTAGTCAGAAATACATTTGAATCTAAAAAAGGGTTCATTGACCAAAATGAAAATCCTGTAGAGTGGCATTATTTGCAAAGGTTGAAAAAAATTCAAGATGATATGGGTCTTCACTTTGGTAACAAACTAACAGAAAAGCATCTTAATTTTCGTAACAACATTATGAATGTGAAATTGGCAACGCAACTGTTAAGCGAAAGTGTCGCAAAGGCCTTGCAATTATGTTCTGAAGACTTAAAATTGCCCGAATTTGAGAAAGTCTTGCCGACAGTCGATTTCATCCAAATGATGAATAATATTTTTGACGTTTTAAACTCAAGTTCTCTAGACAATAAAGGCTATAAACATCCAATATCCTTAAAAGATATAGATAAGTTCTCCGAGTTTCTCGACGCTGCAAAGTCCTATATACTTGGATTAAAAATACGAATATCAACGTCAAAAAAGCAAAACATAAATGGACGACAAGTTATAGTGCTCTCCAAAACTATAAAACCTGTTATGCAAACAAGAGTAAAAACTGGCTTTTTGGGGCTTATCGTATGCATAGAAAGTTTCAAAACCCTAGTCCAAGATCTGGTTGCAGAAAGAAAACTCTTAAAGTTTGTTCTAGCTTACAAGTTCAGTCAGGACCATTTAGAACTTTTTTTCGGTGTCATACGTAACCATGGACGCTGCAACAATAATCCCAATGCTCGACAGTTCAAAGGAATTTACAGGAAAACTCTCCAAAATTTGGAACTGAGCTCAAAGTTTACTGGGAACTGCATTCCTCTTGAAGACTTCCCTGTTCTCAATTGCAGCAGCTCTTCTGTTCGGCGTATCAATGAAACAACGTCTGGGTTTAGGTTTGATGAAGATGACAACAGTCTTAATAACAGTGGTGCTCAAGTAAGAACAGGCATCGAAGAAAATAACTGCGACGTGTTTGCGACCATGCTTGATGAAAATACCCCATTACCCGAAACTATTGAGCAAATAATTGGGTACATAGCTGGTTTCGTCGCAAGGAAACTGAATTCCAAAATAAATTGCTCAGAATGCACAGAGTCATTGTTCGCATCAGACAAACTTTACTTTCACAAACTGATATCTTTAAAAGATTTTGGTGGATTGGCATATCCATCAGTCAGTTTGTTTAAATTATGTTATCGATCTGAATGTTTACTACGAAATATCATGAAAGTGCAGTCAGGAAAGTGTTTGACAAGTCAACATAATATGACAATAATATCGAACCAATGTTTTCAGTATATCGCTGGCTTCAAAGATTCTTTTAGTTCCTTAAAGCATCAAACGAATACTACACATGACGTGCCACTGATCAAGAGTGTCATCCATGAATTTATTACAACACGCATGCACTACATTGCGAGAAGAGACTCCTTACTGCACTCATCTCGTCAAAAGCTGAACAAACTTACAATTTTTCGCGGAACGTAATATCTATTTATTGTAATAGTTGATAAATGAATTAATAAGATAAAGTATGGCTGTTTAACAAATACACGCATAATTTTGGTATTTGTATACATTATTTTTCTATTACACAATCCCTAAAGTTTTGTCCCAACGGAAGCTTTTTGAATCTTTCTTTTACATTTTTATTTACTCAGTTGTCACCATAAAGGTATAACTAGGGTTAGGAGTTTTGGTGGCATTAGGTGAACAGAGAACAGTGGAGTCGTTGCTTAAATTGTTTATGATTGATTGAATAATTAATTAATCAAAAATAATACATAAATATATTCTTTTTAACAGGGTTTCGCCCATTTTAAGTATTCAATAATTTTATTGTATTAATATGTGACTACCTATGAAATGAAGTTCAATCTTTTTTTTTATAATATAGCTTATGATTATTATATAATATTTATGGGCTTCGATAAAACTAGAACCTTCAAAATCAAATAAATAATTTTTCTCATTTATCAACATTTTTATTGAAAACAATATTTTTCTAGATTCTCAAAAATAAAATTCATGTTATTTATTTAAATTCATTGATAAATCCAGCTAAAACTAAACACTATTTCGTTATTATTTTATAAGTTAATCATTTATTCAAGTAAAAAATGTTTGTAACATCGATACCACTGCTCTCTGTTCCATAAATGCCACCAAAATCCTAACCCTAGGTATAACACATAGAGAAGTAATTTCATACTACGAACCTGTTAAATTTGAAGCCGAAACTTGATTGATGTGTGCATGCGACCCTCGTGCTTACACGCGGCGTCACGCACACAGATAAACAAATAATGTTGCCAGTATTTTGCCAGAAATCCCTCCGCTTCAAAAGTAGAGGGTTATTTTTATTGTGGTTGAGGCATTTCTTTTTAGTAACTGTCTTTAATTTTAAATTGGAATTTATAAGAAGAAAGATGATTTGATGTTCCACATTCCACACAACCCTTTTATATTTGACAGAGAACACTATAAATGAATAATACATATAATTGGTGTTTTATTACTATTATTAGTAAATTTATATGTGTGTGCGATAAGCGCAGTAACAGCCCTAACCAGCAAGCGGGCACAGCAACAGTAGTAAATAGGTAAGAAATATGATTTTACGTTAGACATTAACACCGACTGATAAGGTTACCTAACTGCTGTTTCTCATCAAGTGGACCTAAAATGAACATTATATTAGACAAAAAACTAATTTTAAATAAAACTTGACGAATATGTAAATAGATATTACAATTACAAATAACGATACCCTATCAAATGTAGAAATTTTCGAACATAATTATCTAATTATTATGCACTAATTGGGGAGAATAAAATATTATTGCACTGGCAATATTTTCGTGTAATGGCGCCTAAATTTCTTTATGATTATTTCATTTACTATTACGTAAAAATAACATATTAATCTTAATAGTTACGAGTGGAATGTGATATTAGCATGTGTGTTCGGGTCTGTTGGTCCGGTTGGTCTATACAATTAAAAGCGGGAGCTGTGTCAACAATGACTGATCCGTGAGCACTGACAGTGCCTCCAGTGAACAATGTTCAGGATTGGAGTGGCTTCACTGTAGGGGCCGCGACACTCGATCTAGGCCTAATAAATCTATGGTTGTCACCATTTGCAAAAATAATATTACCGTCATTCCGTTATTTCAATGTTCCCTCCCAAATCCCAACGGGTAAAAACAGAATCCATTTATTATGACTTCACTGTCTGTCCGTCCGTTCGTATTTCACCAGGCCCCGATTTCACCAAGTTTAGAAGTGCTACAATTGTAAATTTACTAATTCTCCAATTGGGGGTGTCTACAGGCTACAGGTACAGCTTACCATCCGTTTTATTTCATTACTACATTTTAAGACCGGGTATATTTTACACTGCAAAAAATATATTATTTATTTTATAGTGAATTACTCGACTGGCTCTTTAATGTACGGCATAAACCTATCCATGTCACAATATTTTTAAATACCCGCAAACGTCTAGGTTGCCAGTTATGGGTAGCAATAATTGCATGAAGGTTATTAGCGAATTCTTGTTGCTGATTGGTATTTAGTGACGTTATATGCATTTCGCCTACACTTAACTATTGATATTTGTGCAAAAGAGATGACTATCATTTTCTTCTCTCTATTTTTCATTCGAGCCTGTAAACGTATCGCCTTATTTCAATGTGGGTGTATTTGTGTTTGTGTGCTAGTGGTCCCGATAATTTGAATGGCAATGTTCTTAAAGGCGGTTTCCATGTTTATGTGCGTTCACCGGTTTTAAAACATCGCCACTTGTCTCATGTTTTCGCACTTGTGTTGTAATGTACTATTTTACAATCCATTTACAATAAAATTATATAATCCAGTCATCATTTCATTTATTTTTGTATTAATATGTCCCTAAAAAAATTAATTAACATTTTAATATATCCACAGCACAGGTTTCGTCCAATAACATACCAAATATCCACCTCAGGTTTCGTCAATAAGCCGTAGTACACAACATCATCCGCCACATGCCTCGTCAATGATAAAAAACCTATAAAACAATTATTTATATTAACGATCAGCTTAATACGTACCCGGCTCAAACGTCCCGAAAATACCCGCTGCATTCCCACGTTGGATAGCCAGGGAAATACGTTGAACCAGGTACGTAAGTAGTTATATATTGAGACTTTTGAGCCAGGCCATATGCTACAGCTCCGCTTTGCTTCGCTTTCGCGGCTGGCTCAAAAAATCCCAATATATAACTATAATTATGCAGCTGTGGGCCAGAATCCCGTGACGCATTTGAGCTAGTTTCCGTTCATAATAATGCAGCTGTGGGCCAGAATCCTGTGATGCATTTGAGCTAGTTTCCGTTCATAATTATGCAGCTGTGGGCCAGAATCCCATGATGCATTTGAGTTAGTTTCCGTTCGTAATTATGCAGCTGTGGGCTAGAATCCGACTTGGGTTACTTTTCCTTGCATTGAACAATATGAGTTAGAATCCAAGTTGGTTAGTTCCAAATACATTAACGTGATTTAATTCGATGCTAATAAAAAAATGCAAAAGGCTTAACACAACGGATACAAGCTAGCATTGCACCCACCAGATCTTGTTCTACTCGAGAACTAGATCTCGTAACGTACCATCATTGCCCAGATTTGCAACGGGTACACTGAAAAAAATAATTTGTTAATGGTAACCGAACTTTCGTCAACCTGTAACTTAAAAAAAGTGACGAGCGAAGTAAGGCAATATCTTACTAAAATCAGTTCGGTTAATTTTCTACTAAACAATTGATGTTGCGTATTGCTAAACAATATTAGTTATATCGTGTGAAAACTGGCTGTTGTATATTACCATAAGTTCAGTTATATTTAGTTTACAATTCAGTTATTGTAGACGTGCTGTATGTTGATAACAAATTTACTGTTTGTCAAAATCTTACTGAATTCACAACTTACTTTAATCAAATTTTCTGCTACGCCTAAACCAACTGGCTCAGTAATGTTTAACATAACTTTTTTGTTACCTATAACCAATTTAGAGTATTATTTTAAGCAATTTGTTTCATTATATTTAACCAAATTATTTGCCTGCATGTAACCAAACGAATAGGTTATACACGACAAAAATACGTTGTTCATATACAGCCAAATGTTTAATTATTTTGACCAAATAGTTTGCCTACTTCTAACCAAATTAATAGGTTACACATGACAAAAATACGTGGATCATATACAGACAAATATCAAATGAGTTGTAAATAGGGCTCACTGCCTGTATAAAATCCAGTACGTCTCATCGTCACCTTTCTTATCCCCTGGGTGATAAGACGTACTGGATTTTATACAGGCAGTGAGCCCTATTTACAACTCATTTAACTACAAGTAGGGTGTATAAGCCACATCGATGATTACCCAAAAAGAAGTAATACTAAACGAGCAAAAAAAGAAACATTTATTTTAATTAACTTTATTAATTGAAATAATAGAAACATTCATAGTCATTTATAAGAACGGTATAGTAATCAAAATAATCAATCAATCAATAATACAATCGCGAGCAAGAGTACTTTTTGCATCACTTTATAGGTTTTCATTGCACAGAGTATCTTTGTAAACCAATTTATTTTTCTAAATTATTTTACGAGTAATTCCATTATTTTGCTTGATATATTAGCTTCAGAGTCTCTTTGATTACAAGGAAAATGAAGAAATTAAAATTATTTGGTTTACAAAGACATGACATGGTTTGAAATGTCCTTATGTAACCTTCTAATCCCCATTCCCGAAGGTAGTCTCCGAGGGTGTCTGCTGGTGGAGGTACAACTTCCATTTTGGAATATTCAAGTAACTTGACATACATATGTCATACACATCACACAAAATCATGTAACGCAACGCAAAAAAAGCGTTTGGTTATTTCTATGCTAAGTATTGTCTATATAATGAAGTACGTTTGGTTACACATTGTATTTTATTTGGTTAGATAAAGCGAATGGTCTGCTAGAGTAGCAAACCCGTATTTGGTTTTACTCTACTAGACAAAACGGGTTATATGTAACAAAAACATGTATTACAATAGCAAATCATTGTTGAGTTAAACCTAAACAATTTTATGTTATGGATAATAACATCGTCTTTGTTAGAAGCTAGGACTTGGTTTTTGTTGCATATTGTCAATGCTTACTCTTAAATTAGACCAAGCGGTTTATTTACATGTGAACACTTGAATTTGTTTACTGTTTTAATGTAAGACGTATACAAGCATTTATTTACGAATAGCCCAACTTAGAATAACATTATCCGTTTGGTTTTTAATACGCAAACCTGTTTGTTAATAGAAATTAACTTTAGTAACGCCATACCGAATTATGGTTAATGATGAAATAGCCAAAGTAGTTCAGTTAAATATTTTTTTCAGTGTAGAGATTTGCCGGGCTAGGTTTATTACGGTGTTTGTCACACTCTCACAACACAGAATTGGCCAGAAACTGTGTGTCAGAGGTGGATTGATGTTTGAGATTGAAATTGAGATTGATATTTGAGATTGATATTTGAGATTGATATTTGAGGGTGGATCTCCAACGTTACTACGACCGTCTAGCAACATGGATCACCGGTTGTGTATTATACGCCACCGCGTGTGTGTATTATACGTCACCACGTCATATTGTACACCACCTGCATACAGAGTATGGCAGGAAATTTTAGGTGTACACGCTGTCGCGTTACCAATTCAACGTCACAAAGTTGGCCAGACCCTGCAACATGAACTGATAAGAGCACTGCAACTACCGGTCGGTGTAATCGCTTGTACTCCGATGTTCCTATCAACGTAAATTATATTTATGCAAACTATTATAAAAACTTCATAAGCGCGATGCAGGCCTAGTGTTCTGATTGGTTGGTACATATGACGTCGATCCTATTCATTTAATAATTTTAGTTTAGCCCTAGTTACATATCTAACGGCTCTGGTGAAAAGAGTGCAACTTCCCGATGCTTGTGAGAAACGTTATAAGTTGAATACAAGTATATAGGTTTATACATCGTTTTCCAAAACATTCCGGTGAGTTATATCCTTTTACACTAAAGCCCCAGATATGCATATAATAATGCAATGTAGAATGAATAATTGTGTAGACTGGTCACTCACTGTTTCTATTCCTACCTATATCTTATGAACTTGAAAACTTAAATTTTATGAAAATATAGGATAATCTACGAAATTTCTGATTTTTAAAAACTCTTATAATCGTATAAGGATAATGGTTAGTTGTATGAATGGTAGTATGAACTTAAATTAGGTTTTAAACCTTTCAATTCGGGTGTAAAAGCAAATCTATAGAAACATACTGGTATTTACTGAATTCTTATTTTCATTTTTATAATAGTCATGTCGACGCTTTCGGTTAGTTCAAAGAGGAGGAAGCATATTAGGCTGTGGAAATCTTATGGCCGATGACGATGATGAAAACTTGTACCTATCTGGTTTTTATCATTTTGTTATCAATGTTTCACTCAAGAAATATATAGACAATAGTAATAAAACACATTTCATTTTATACCTTGTATACGCTTATTTGCAAGTAACGTTGTATAAACATTATAAGAAATGAAATGACGCTTCTGGTTAGGTATAACTTATCGCAACTCGTAACATGCTAGTCTTTTCGTCAGCATTTTATGAATGTAAGGTGGCCGGCGCTGTATTCTTTATCATGTATTATGTTACAGATATAGATTTATAAATAGATGGCTTATGAATCTTTTAATCCTTGATCTTAAAACAACGAAATAGAATTATACAATAGGTTCAAAAATCAATACTAGTTAAAAAAATAGTTAATAGTTTTCAATAAAATTGATGTGTAACATATAGGAAGTTATATTGCCGCGTGTGTTTTAACCTTTAAAGAATAATTTAAAAAAATGCATAACATTTGGATTTATCAATAAAAACGAGATAAATGGACGACCTTATTCCTATAATTTTGGAACTTTGTCCATCGATTACTCGCGATTTTCAGTGATGATACTTTTTTGTACGTCATGAGAAGCTCTCTTTAATGAACATTAAGTGTAGAAACCAAATTTGTCATTTTAGAATAAGTATTTTTTAGGGAAAGTCACAGTAAGAAGAGTTAGTCCTGACGAACCCTAAATTTACGTAAATATAATTCTGATTTTCACTTTTTTCCCTTGCAATATTAAAAAATATTTCTTATCCTATTTTATTGTACCTTGTAAAAAAATAGATTTAAGTCTATTTTCGTTGGTTGTTCCCGGTTAGTTTACCCGCAAATAGAGTTTAGGTAATTTTCTTATCTGTTTAAGTTCACAGGCTTTTTTCATACTTAATTTATAAATGTATTTATGCCCAATTGGAGAAAAGAATATGCGCTAACGATAGTGATGATGAAATTTACTAAAATTAAAACGTTCCTTCTAAATAGGCATGTTCATTTACACGTGTTGCAATGTTCACAGTTTTCTTTGACAACCCGATACTCTGCCGCCGCGCCTTTGTGGTAAACAAGTAACTAGCTATTTTCAATACTATTTATGTACTTAAAGTTGAATAAGCGATATTACCATTTCAAATAATAATATTTAGGTCTAAAGTTGAGTACTTGAACTCAACGCTTGAGTCATAAAATTTTGTTTGAGTAAAATACTAATTCATCAAATATTTTAGTATAAAATATAGCGTTTTTATGCACCAATTTCTTTACTATTCCGTATTGTGCATTGTGCTGTTCGTTTGTTATTTAACAAGTGAAGTGAAATAACCTCAAACTCCAATTAAAATGTAAGTAAGTACTCTATTTATTAGGTTTGTAAGAAACTTTGTTTAAAGTAATGAAGTTATATGCTTATTATTAATTTTTAAGGTCGGACTCCGAATATTCATCATCATCATCGATCGCGCGCACGCCTTCGCCTGAACCGATGAAGATTTCTACAAAGGATACTAAAAAAAGGAAATCGTCCTCAGCATCAAGGTATTTCACATTTTTTATTAAAATAAAATAGTTTGCATATTTTTATATTTAACGATTTTCTAGTTTCGACTCGAGTCACTTGATTTTATTTTGATAATAATTTAAACACGTTTTTCGGCTTTAGCTATGATCCTTTCTTAATATAGTTCAGAGTAAAAAACTATAACATTTCTCTCAAATTTGTACATAAATTACATACTTACATGTATTTTAATAGATTTCTTTTTTGTCTTTTAGGTCTGAATTTGAAACAATTAAACAGCGTCAACGTACAGCATCACCTGTGCCTAAGAAAAAAACGAATAAAAAAGTTCGTGCAACTAATAAAAAAAATAATTCAGGATCTAGGTACAACATTTTCTTATTGTTTTTGAAAATGAATTCGGTATTGTCATTACGCAACTATTAACATGATTAATTCGATTGAAATATTATAATGATATTTTATTTTTCCAGTTCTTCAAAAAAATCACCTGACACCGACATCTTCAAAATCATACGCGAAGAAGAGAAGATCACCGACGGGCAAAAACTGAAAACTACTCAGACAACATCATCGTTCACGAGTCGTGTATCTACGGGGTCTTCTCGGCGTACTACGATCACGGACGGTAACTTTTTTATTGATTTGAAAGTGTATAATGTTAGTGATTATCAAAAAACGGACCCTGAGGATCGTTATAAAAAGGCTTTAGCGGTGGTTAGATTACAATGTAAGGAGGACTCGTCTGAGTGGAATCAAATTCAAACGTTTTTAGGTCAAGCCTTTAATATTTTTGAACATTGTGAGCCAGTTTATTTTAATAATTATAAAAAATAAATAGTTTAATACATGCATGTCTTATGTATCAAAATTCATAAAAAGCCTTCAAATATTGTTATTTTCAATTCAAAAGTTGTTAGCTTCATTATTATATAATAACGTTATAAAATAGGTGGGTTATAAGAATAATCTCTGTGATAGCAAGTGATGGATACGCCTCGAATATGAATTAAATCTTAAGCATGATGTTTTAAATTCAAAATGTCTCGTGCTGCTATCTGAATATTTGCCATACAAAAATATTACAGGTTTTCTGTTCATTTGTCATAATGCCAAGTATAAATAAATAAAAAATAATATTTATATATTTTTTAAATTTCAAAGAACTGACAGGGTTGCTTTGGAGAGCTATTATTAAAGAGTATTTATAAATATATTCAAGGCGTATCCATAATTTGCATAGTGTCCTGATCATTTCATTTTTAAAATCCAAGTCAGCCGTTTTGATTTTTACAACGTATGCTAACAGTAAACATTTTTCGGTGGATAACAAGTAACAACGGATATATTTTTATTCGTGTATGACAAAATACGGTTTCAAAATAGTCTAACAGGTTTAACATTTGTTTTTTGTTTTAATAAATTCCATCATGCCTTTTTGTGTTCCGTGTAGCGCGTCTGTAGATAAAAACAAATGGATAGGCCACCTTCGAAGCACTGCACATAAAACAATTGTAAGTTCTAATAAAGTAATCAATGATGGTGTTGAAATAGTAGAGTCAGCATTTCGGATGCGCATTGCTACTTATCGTATATCAGCAAGCAACGACCAAAGTCTTGGGTCTGTCGATATATTTATGAACTCTATTAAAAACAAAATAAAACGGCTTTTAGATGATTCACTTATGAAACATACGTGCGTCAAAGTAAATTTCGAACTCTTTGGGATGTTCCTAATGTTCAAAGACAATAGTCAATCAATAAAGTCATTTGGAACTAAAAATAAAATTTTATATCTAAGTTATGATTTTGATGCACTTTTTTGCGAGATAGTTAACAGTCTAAAGAAAAAATTTGAGGAGTTTCAAGATCGTGATAGTGGGTGGGCTTTTGTCAGTAATTCACATTTAGAGATTAACATAAACAAGTACCAACCATTACGAGGTTCAAGCTATGTAGACCTACCAAAGTTCATTAAAAACAAAAAAGCGTGTATAAATATACAAAACAAGGATCAATGCTGTTTTTTATGGTGTGTAACAGCGGCTTTGCATCCTTGTACCAAACATCCTGAAAGGGTATCATCATATCCTGATTTTCGTGACGTTTTGAATATTTCAGAAATTTCTTTTCCAGTCACATTTGTGGACATCAGAATATTTGAAAAGAACAATCCGACGATTTCATTGTCTATTTTCGGTTTAAAAGATAATAAAATTATTGTGGGTCCACTTTACAAGTCTGTAGAAACAAATAATAAGAAAAGTAGAAAAAATATAAACCTTCTTTTAATGGATGATGGTAGCCGCTCACCGCATTATGTTTTAATTAAAGACTTGAGTCGTCTGGTGCGAAAACAAGTAACGAAACATAATGGTAAGATATACTTTTGCGAAACTTGCCTACTATTTTTTCGTACACAGGACGAACTAGCAAATCACTTATGTACTGGAATAGTTACGGTTTTACCAGAGAAGGGAACTGTCATTAAGTTTAAACATTTCGATCGTAAACAGAATGTTCCATTCGTTATATATGCAGATTTTTAATCATTACTAGAACCGACTGAAACTACTGATACTGATACTGCTGATACTAGTGATAGTAATGTCCCTAACACAACAACCTTGCATCATCATGTACCAGCCGCCTTTGGATATTATATTGTGTGCAATGCAGATCCAAGTCATAATCGTTATTTCTCTTATCGTGGTACTGATTGTGTTGATAGATTTATTGAAGAAATTTATAAAGATATTAATGACATTTATAGAGTAGTTAACAAAAATACCCCCATAATATTAAACGAGAATGACGAGCAAAATTTTTTAAACTCTAAACGATGTCATGTATGCAATAATTTCCTATTTTCCGATCGGGTTAGGGATCACTGTCATATTACAGGAAATTATAGGGGAGCAGCTCATAGCCTATGCAACTTACAATATAAACGTCCTGGTTTCGTACCTATTTTTTTTCACAACCTGTCTGGTTATGATTGTCATCTATTTATTAAAAAACTAGGTGAGGCACCTGGAAACGTAAAAGTTATACCTAAAACCAAGGAAAACTATATTTCTTTTACCAAATTTATTCCAATTGAGAACGAGTACTTTCAGCTTCGTTTCGTAGATTCTTTTAAGTTTTTAGATGCAAGTTTAGAGAAGCTAACTAAAACTATGCAGAAGTCTGACTTTGTTCACTTACGTCAATATTTTTGTAACGATGATGAATATAATTTACTTACACGAAAAGGCGTGTTTCCTTATGAATATATGAATAAATGGCAACGCTTTGAAGAGAAATGCCTCCCAAGTATTGACTTTTTTTACAATTCGCTTACTAATAAGAAAGTTTCTAGAAAAGCTTATAAACATGCACAATCAGTGTGGAACAAGTTTAAAGTTCGTAATTTAGGCGAATACACAGACCTTTATCTACAAACCGATGTTCTTCTCTTAGCCGATGTTTTTGAAAAGTTTCGCGCTACTTGTAAACAACACTATGACTTAGACCCTGCTTTTTATTTAACTACACCTAGCTTATCATTCGATGCTATGCTTCTGAAAACTGGTGTTGAATTGGAACTTATAGATGACTTTAACATGGTCAAAATGATTCAGTCTGGAATTAGAGGAGGAGTTTGTATGACTTCTCTACGATATGCTAAAGCTAATAACATATACTTACCTCACTATGATCCATCGCAGTTAGACTCATACCTAATTTATATTGACTGTAATAATTTATATGGTTACAGCATGTGTCAGTTTATGCCTTTATCAGACTTTAGATTTCTAGAAAATCATGAAATAAGTTCTTTAGATATCACTCAAATACCCGATGATTCGGATTATGGATTTATACTGGAAGTCGATATTATTTACCCAAAAGATTTACATGTTAAACATAATGATCTGCCATTCTGTCCTGAAAAAAGTATTCCACCAGGTGGCATGCATCACAAACTTATACCTAATCTTTATGACAAATACTTTTACGTGATTCATTATATACATTTGAAAACGTGTCTTAAGCATGGTCTAAAATTAAAAAAAATACATAGAGTCATTACGTTCAAACAGTCCCCATACTTAAAACAATACATTGATATGAATACAAGGTTACGTCAACAAGCGAAATCAGTTTTTGAACAAGACTTTTGTAAATTGATGAATAATAGTATATTTGGCAAAACTTTAGAAAATACTGAGAAACGGGTTGATGTACGCTTGGTTAATCAGTGGTCTGACAATAATAATAAAACGAAAAAGAAAATTACAGCGGATAGATTAATTGCAAGACCAAATTTTCACAGTTCATCAGTTTTTACTGAAAATTTGGTAGCAATTCAATTAAAACCAGATCTAATAATGTTGGATAAACCAATATACATTGGTTTCGCTGTACTTGAGTTATCTAAAAGTCATATGTACGATTTTCATTATTCAGTATTCAAACGTTTTTATGATAGCCGACTACAAATGTGCTACACGGACACTGATAGTTTTGTTTATCACATAGAGACAAATGACTATTTTAAAGATTTAAGAACGCATTTTTTGTCTTACTTCGATACTAGTTGTTACGATGTGGGGAATAAATTTTTATTGCCGGTTCATAATAAAAAAGTGCCAGGACTTTTTAAAGATGAAATGAAAGGTGACTTGGTTAAACAGTTTGTGGGATTGCGTTCGAAAGTTTATTGTATTAAAACCACCGCAGATAGAAAAAAAAGTGTAATTAAAAAAGCTAAAGGTGTGAGAGGACCTGTTATACAAAAATTAAAATTTTCTAATTACGAGAAATCATTATTTCAAGGAAATGTCATAAAAAGAAAAAACATATTATTTAAATCGATTAAACATGAAATATTTACTCAAAGTGTAAATAAAATTGCTTTGTCGCCTAATGACGACAAACGGCTAATATCTGATAATCAAATATCTACAAAAGCTTGGGGACATACCTCAATACTTAATGTTTAATTGATCGGTCATTGTGAAAATTAGGAAAAAAGAAAACATTCCGTTTTTATTGTTAGAGGTTGGTAATATTTAAATGTAAAGGATGTGTACTTTGATATTTACTAGCTTTAGCTTGCATTTGTGTTTAAAATCATGTTTTATGATAAATAAATGTATCTATTCTCGCATTATTTACTTGTTTTACTTATAATCACCCTTCTACCTTTTACACGCACTTTATCGATAAACGTGACAGAAACAAGTTGCGACTGGTTTAGGTTTATACACTTAGCCACGTGCAAAGTTTAAGATATCATATAAAAGGATTGCGCAATTACATTTTGCTGAACAAACAATAGCTAGCCTTTATAAGTGCAGTGTATTTCTTAATTAAAAACACTTTAATAGCATCGATCGTGTCTTCATTATCTACTCACAAGCTGGTAAGTTATATATATATATATTACTAATAATATATTTATTTATTTTTATAAACCATTTAAGTTTCACTAGTGACCATGTAGAATAAAAGATTCCTTAAACGCATTAAGTGTCAATAGAATAAAATCAGTTAATCAAAATAAACAAAAATATACTTATTTTCTGTTATTTCTTGGGTTTTCAGAAGATGGCAGATAACCGACATGACATGGAAGATACAGAAGACATCCAAATTGCATTTTCGCAGTATGCCCAAGACCCGTATGAATTGCCGCGAGAATTCGATGGCAGTGACTTGTACAAAAAAATTAAGAAAACTATTGACAGTCCCAAACCGAAGCAACGCAAAGGAAACCCGAATAACAAGATTATAAAAAGGAGTGTTGGGCATCCGCCATGTTTTGTAATAAATAACAAAGCTGGTAAAGGAAGCAGACTCGTTAAAATTCAAATAATTGACATAAAAGATGGTTTTACGGAGCAAAACGAAGAACAAAACGAGAAGGTACTCCTGAACGCGCAGTATGTTGCAAACGATGGGTATGACGAGATAATTGACAGCACTGAAGAGGTCATTAACAAGATTTCGAAGAAAATGTGTGGTTATAGCGTGAATTTATAACGTGTTATATGTAAAATGATTTAATAAACATTATTTAAGTAAATTTTTGTTTTATTTATTTTTCAGTATTTTCGTATACCTATTAAAACGACATCTTTAGTGCTTCAAGAAAATATTTCAAATATTTGTTGATTAAGAAATAAAAATGAAATTGAAAGTTAAAAACATTTATTTTAATAAATATAATTTAAAAAACAAACTTAGAATGTAAAATTATTGCTAGTATACCATTTTTTAATACAGAGAACATTTTTTAACGCACAGTTTTTCTTATGATATACACAGGTATAAAGAAAATCTGAGGAACAATATTTTTTATAGAGTTCTTGAAAATTAGGTACAGAATTTTTTTCGCACAAGTCTATAACAGTACAGTCTGAACACAAGTTTTTTATCCATTTGATTTTTTCCTCGCCCTTCACATAGATAGTTTTATTTTTTATGTGGTTCACAATTAGTCTTTTAAATTCTCTGTAATCAATATAACCTTCACGCCAATAAATACCAAAATGTTTTTCTAACCACCTTGTCTGTGTCTTTTCATTTTCTTCTAATTTAGAAAATGGAAAAGGTGGTTTTATTAATAAAACTTGAGTATATTCCTGCGTGCTGTATGCAAATTCTTTAACAATAAACTCGTTTTTATTTGTTTTAAATCCTTGAAGATCGGCGAATATATAGTTCTCCATCTTAAGATACTTTTTTCGTAATATTACTTAAAGGGCTGTATTCAACAATACTATCGTTCAAAATAAGGCAATATGCTGAAGTTTGCGCAGGTATATCTGATTCACACTCCAACTCGATCCGCACATCAACCGAGCCGGTTTTTATGGTTTCGTTTTGACGAGAACAGTCGATAACAAACACAGGAGCAAAATTTTTAAAGTCTGTAGGATTTAACATGGGTGCTGGGACACGGTTATAATAAGACTGTTGAAATTTCGCATACTGTTCATATAATATAGCATATTTATCAACTGAAAAACTAACGTTGAAACTTTCATATGGAAAGTAGGTTGAATTTAAAAAAACTTTAACGTCTCTCAAATTACAATGATCAAAATGCGTCATGTCTTTATGAGCCATATTTTTTCGGTCTGTTTTCAAGCCAACTATAATGTAACGGGGTTTTTCAATTTGGGATGAAGTTTTTATTGCCCAAGAATGTTTTGATGTTTCAGGTAAGAGTGGATATTCGTATAAATCCCAATTCCTAAATGCTATTTGTATTGCGCGATCTCTTTCCAAGTATTTCAGTAAATTCAATCTTTCGCGATCAGACACCTTGACATGCGGCATACGCCATACTATCTTAGATATAGTAATGTTATCTACATATTCATTCGCATTTAGTTTTATGCTATTTAAATTAGTATTGGACCGTAACATAATAAGTTCATGCTTGCAATTAATAATTATCTTGTTGTAGTCCTCAGCAAACCCAAGAATTTTATTTAAAGGGATAGATACAGAAAATGATCCGTGTGAATTTTTTGTACCATTGACATCCCATCCCCATAACTTTGACATCGATGCTTCAAATTCATTCATGGAAACTAGCGACTTCATAGTTGTTGTAATCCCAGCGTTTTTAACTTTATCTATTTCGATTCCATTGAGTTCATATCGAATATCTTGAAAAAGATGAAGAATGGGGTTATTCGTAAGAAGAACACTTTTTACTGCTGATTTTGTTTCTCTATTGAATACGGTTATTGTACCCTCAAGGTATAAAGTACTTGCTGATGGTAATACGTAAACATCCTGCTGGTTTATTGGTATACGTATTTCATCATTAAAATTAAAGCTGGTTACGTATGGCTTGTACGAATGGTACTCAAAACTCTCGATGGAGTTGTCAAAGATGAAAGGTTCAGATAAATTCAATATACTCATTTTAATAGACCTAGGCTTTGAAGAAATTGTTTGTTTTGTTTTGTAAGTGGTACTTTAGGTCTTCTTTTCTTGATTGCCAGATGAGTACTAGTATTGATTTTAACTGTCGTTGAAGTTTTATTAAAGTCTATCATTTTTTTCTCAGGTGTAAATATATTTGAATCTCTTCTCCTCGTAAATTAACTAAATTATTGTTACCATCTAGTATCCTTATTGTAATTGAACTAAGACTGCTTTGGGTAACAGGAAAATATATAACATTTTTTGGTGTTTCAATAATCCGATACCCAGGAGGCACATTAGGCACAAATTCGTGAATTATGTGACTAGGTTTTCCATTAACAAACGATCCACTTACTATGTCACATTCGATGCGTACTATAGTTGTTGACAGAATGGAGACAGGATATGGAGATTCGGTTAATATATTTGCTTGAATAGATTCTATGCCGAAACCGAGTAAACTACCAATAGAATTTTTTCTATTGAAATGAATGTCTTTACTGCACAGAATAGATGTTTTTAAGGTATTATTATTGCATGTTAACTTAAATGAACATCCTTGCAGGTTTTCCTTAAAATAATCGTCGATATCTTGAAGTTCATATGAGCCTTCGGGAATTTCAATTATTTCGTTGATACCATAGTGTAATTTATTGTTTCTGCTGTCAATATTGGGTATTGAATTGAATGTTGAGATATACAATAGCCCGCATTCATATTCACCATCCAGTTGAAGACCAGGTGAATGGTTTGTTATCAGAGTAGATGTTGTTCCAGTTATAGACAAAGTGAAAGACATAGTGTGAATGATAAAAATGTTTATTTTACAATGGTATTTAAACGGTCATACCAAAAATGTTTTAAATATTTTATACATAAATGACCACAATTTACGGTATCAAACTTTTGATATGTTTTGTAATTATAATAAATAGTGTTATTATTTAAATACTTCTTTAATTCTAGTGGAGGTGGAAGATCACCATAACTATTAAAATATTCACAATGATTGTTATATTTAACATAGGCTACCCAGTGAGTTCCATTGTTTTTGGAACTATCTAAGTTTAAAATTCCACATTCTACTCTTTTAGGCCGCTTTGGCAAAGTATCTCTCATAAAAACTCCACGAAAATGGGGAATATCAGAAGAGTGGTTAAGAATATCAACATTTGAAAGAGCTCGCCTGGGTAACCTTTTACTTAGTTTTTTGGCGTTTTTATGCATAATCCTTTTCCATTTTTATATGGTTTAATATGAAGCCCTTTTCCGATGGCAATAGATTCCATCATCTTGTTATGTCGTTCTGATTCAGCCAAGTTTTTTCTTGCGGCTTTGTAGTCACCTACAGCTTTAGCAATTCCGGCAGCTCCACCAGCTAATGACCCAAGCGCAGAAAGTCCGGCAAAAATAGGTATCAGTGGTAATATACCTCCGGTTTTTGGAATCGGTATTACACGTGGCATTCGTACTTTTGTTTTATTAGCAAAAACTTTTTTTGCAGCTATAAGTGCTCGATCGAATATATCGTCGCCGTAGAGCGAAAAGTAACCAAATCATTCATTGGTCATTTTGAGTTATGAGGGTATAAAGAAAAAAATAATTAAAAAAATTCTACTGAAATTATCTAAATATAAAATTGTGGTTTTATACGTGTTTATTCATCGGGAACTGCTATTGTTTAGGCTCAAAATGGATTTATATTATTTACACTAACGATTTAGGAGCTATAGGCGATAATTAAATTTTGCCCTTCAATATTACACCTTTATTATGACTTAGTGATTTTTTTAACGAAGTTAATGATTATTTGCTCACATTTTAGTGCATCTAGATTTAACTTAGTGAAGTTAGTTGAATAACGACTGCTATAATAAAGTGAAAATATGTGTTAGTTAAAAGCTACATACATATGTGTTTTGTCAGCCTCCGTAGCCTAGTTGGTAGTGACCCTGCCTACGAAGCTGGAGGTTCCGGGTTCGAATCCCGGCGAGGACATTCTTTGTGTATTTATTTATCACAAATGTTTGTTCCTTGGTCATGGCTGTTTATGTATTTAAGTATCTATATGTATCTATCTATTATATATATCGTCGCCTGGTACCCACATCACAAGCCTTAATTGAGCTTACCGTGGGACTAGGTCGATTTGTGTAAGATGTCCCAAGATATTTATTTATTTATTTATATTTTTTTTCGAATCTGCTTAATATTGAAGGATTAAATTAAACCACGTCACGAAAAATTCTGCGATCAATTTATTAAAATAAAATGGACTACGAATGAAAAACCGTTTAAATTAAAACTTTTTTTACTTATTTTATTTTCAAGTTTTTAGTGCAATTGTAAAGTTAATTTCCGATACTACTCGTATACCCACTTATTCTAGATTAAAGTTGTTATTTGTAATATGAAATACAATTATGCATGCTAGCGTTTAACTCTCGCGCTTGAATCACGACACATATATGTAAACGTAATGGACATTATTTTATGTGTAACGACAGGGAAATCCCTGCTAAATATATATTTTTGGAAATCCGACACTAAAAAAATGTCAGCTTGAATGCCCGAAGTGTCTCAAATAGACGTGTTATTCATACAATAAGTACCTTAGATAACAGAGATCTGACAATAAGGAATATATCAATCAATTTGGTTTATTGAGAAAGTCAAGGTTAAATTTTTATATTGTACACATTATACAAGTCAAATTTCGAGACTATAAAATATAAACTCATACTGTCAGTCGACCAACCGGAGGACCGCAGGTCTGACGGAAAGTCCGACGCGAATCGGGGTCAATCCATGCAGTCTATCAACCGGAGAGTCATAGGCTCGACGGCACTATGGCACGCACTACGTGAACCGGAGGGACTCACACTCTGTCTATCAACCGGACGGCCGCAAGCCCGACGGCACGCTCTACGCGAACCCGAGGAGTATACTCATACTCTCAGTCTTATCAACCTGATGACTGCAGGTCCAACGGCACTTCCTACGCGAGTCATTCACGCTGTGAGTCTATCAGCTGGAGGGCCGCACGCCCGACGGCTCGCCCTACGCGATCCACTCACGCTGTCACTCTATCAGCTGGAGGGCCGCAGGCCCGACGGCTCGCGCTACGCGAACCACTCACGCTGTCACTCTATCAGCTGGAGGGCCGCAGGCCCGACGGCTCGCTCTACGCGAACCATTCACGCGGTCACTCTATCAGCTGGAGGGCCGCAGGCCCGACGGTTCGCTCTACGCAAACCACTCACACGGTCACTCTATCAGCTGGAGGGCCGCAGGCCCGACGGTTCGCTCTACGCAAACCACTCACACGGTCACTCTATCAGCCGGAGGGCCGCAGGCCCATCGGCTCGCCCTACTCGATCCACTCACGCTGTCAGTCTAGCAGTCTAGCTCGCCCTACGCGATCTACTCACGCTGTCAGTCTATCAGCCGGAGGGTCGCAGGCCCGACGGCTCACCCTACGCTACGCGATCCACTCACGCTGTCACTCTATCAGCCGGAGGGCCGCAGGCCCATCGGCTCGCCCTACTCGATCCACTCACGCTGTCAGTCTAGCAGTCTAGCTCGCCCTACGCGATTTACTCACGCTGTCAGTCTAGCAGTCTAGCTCGCCCTACGCGATTTACTCACGCTGTCAGTCTAGCAGTCTAGCTCGCCCTACGCGATTTACTCACGCTGTCAGTCTATCAGCCGGAGGGCCGCAGGCCCATCGGCTCGCCCTACTCGATCCACTCACGCTGTCAGTCTAGCAGTCTAGCTCGCCCTACGCGATTTACTCACGCTGTCAGTCTATCAGCCGGAGGGTCGCAGGCCCGACGGCTCACCCTACGCTACGCGATCCACTCACGCTGTCACTCTATCAGCTGGAGGGCCGCAGGCCCGACGGCTCGCTCTACGCGAACCATTCACGCGGTCACTCTATCAGCTGGAGGGCTGCAGGCCTCATAAGAGGGCTCAATGTCACCTTAAGGGCAATGGAGAACGCTATTCTAGGAGTCTCTCTGCGATGCGGATTAGAAATGAGACCATCCGCAGCAGAATCAAAGTAACCGATATTGCTCTTCAAATCGCTGAACTGAAGTGGCAGTGGGCGGACCTCGTTGCGCGTGGAACCGATGGCCGTTGGGGTGGTAAGGTTCTCGAGTGGCGGTCACGTACCGGAAGGCGCAGCGTGGGTAGGCCCCCTACAAGGTGTGGGGGGCCTACCCACGCTGACCTGGTGAAGGTCGCTGGATGCAGGTGGCACAGGGCCGGTCCTTGTGGCAATCTTTTGGGGAGGCCTTTATTCACCAGTGAACGTCTTTCGGCTGATATGATGATGATGATAATGAAATCCGTATGCTTCTACCAAATATCTAAAGCAGTACTTCAAAATCGGCATAACGCTAAACCTAGCGGTTGTGGCAGGCAGTAACACTGGAGTATCAGATTTGAGGAGTTGGACGTTAGTATTAAATTCGCATATTTCTACTTAAGTAATATCTAAAGAACTTCTTTAAAATCAAGATATCGACGGCCCCTACGTAAGTTGTCGTAAGTTGAAAATGGCAAGTTTACAGGAGAGCACTTTAAAGTTTGAAATGTGTACGGTAGACACATAGTTCAATGGATTGCTTTGAAAATTGGCATAATCACTAATAAAGATACTATCTTTATAGTGATATAATTACTTCTCTGATATATTTCATATTTTTGCCGGAATTGCACTTACGACAGTATATGATGGAGATGAGAATCTAAAAATTGTGGTATGTATTACTTACTTCACTTTACGCCGGTGGTCATAAATGGTCATTGATCGTAAGTAATACATAATACAAGATACGTTGGAATTATGCGTGTAAGTTTTGTCGTATCTGTTATTTACAACATTATTTTGCGGACATATTATAAAAACTTTTTGTTAGTTACTATATTATGCCATATAACAAACAATTTAATAGTATTTTTATGGAACCCTGATGGATATTTTGAGAAAATTAAACAGGTGAATAGTTTTTTTATATGTTTTATTATGAAAAATAGATCAGGTAAAGTGTTTTTGTACAGTTTTTGGAAAATGTCGTGTTGAATGAAGACGTGACTATGTAGTTGAGTTTGATGTAGCTTCATTGTTTGCGAGTATTGGAAACTATAAAAATAATTAAAGATGTTGTAGCTCGTAACGACTGCGCACATGAAATTCATCGAACATTTCCTGAATTGTTGCTATTCTGTTTGGCAAAGGGAGTATTATTTGCAGATTGAAGCAAAGAGTTCTCTTATAATGTAGTTCTGGTACTGGTCAATATTTTCATGGATAGATTTAAGCAGAGGGCATTCAAGAGTTGTCCGAAAAGGCCGAGATGCATGCTGGTTACAAAATGTGGATGATGTTTTTGCTGTAATTCCTGATAGAGTTGTTGATGTGTTACTAACCGATCTTAATGAGATGCATCCCAGAATAAAGTTCACATTTAAGAGAGAGGTGGATGAGACACTTCGTTTTCTTGATGGGTTATTAATACTAGGTCAGAATGATCGTCTGTCACAAAAAGTCTATAGAAAAGCTACCTGCTAACTGGCTTATACCATTATCTCGCAAACCTGTCCTCGCGGTTCTGTGATTCACAATACATGCGAAATGAGTTTATATCTTTTATTCACATCACATCATTCGCCTATTTCGGTCCACTGCTGGACACAGGCATCTCCTATTTATTACCTCCTGTTATCAAAACTATTAGAAATGTTGCAACATGTCAGACGAGACGAGACGTTGGAGAGCTTGGAGAGGAACAGATATGGTTGGAGACAAAGTCAGCGTACAAGGAGCTCAGGGACGTTTCGACATCACCTCACAGTAGAGAGGGCACCATCATTCTTGCCTCATATTACAGGAGTGACAAACGGAATTGGACGCCTATTACGCCGAAGGTGTAGCATTAAGACCATTTTGCGTCCTTATACCAATATGAGTACTTCTTACGATCTCCAAAGGACGGAAATTCACTTGGCAGTTCGGGTGTTTATGAGATACCGTACGACTTCGGTAAGGAACGTCGTAATGGGTCTACAAGACTCGGAGCACATTCGGAGTGTCAAGGACAGGGAGATAGATATAGCTCGGCTGTGGTGGACGCATACGATACAGGCACATTGCATTTCCTAAACGCTTTGATAAAGCGAGGATGCTGGTACGGTAAAGATGCTACCTGCCACGGAAGATATACAGAGCGATTACGAGTAGTTTTAATCGGAATGGGGGCTGGACTGAGCCAACGGCATAGAAGCCGGTAATCTCCGAGCTAATAATGATGGTTTTGTGCACACAGTGACTTCGTGTGCTTATCATCTGTTAGTTAGTGTTCGGTGACATAAACCCGCAGTCGGACATGGCATCAGTGCCGGCGCAAGACCACCCTCAACCCGTTTATCTCAACGGACTCAGCGAGCTGCTTGGTGCTCATCTGTTTATTGTCCACTTTTTATATTTACCGAATATACATGAGTTTAGCCGTTTTATTATAATTTTGTGCATACAAAAACAGTCTATCATTCAGCATTAGGAACGTAGTTTTGAAATTATAATTATAGATATGGCAGATTAATTACTTCTCTCACAGTGCAAAGACATAATAAAAAATCAGTTAACAAAAATGCCTTCAGCTTCAACTACATCATAATTATGAGATCGATATCAAGCTTTTTTCAACGTAATATATTCTTATATATTCTTAAAGAACAGTCGTGTCGCTTTCATGATTAGATACTGCAGCTGTTGGCGGTTTCATTCAGTCAGCAGTCAAATCTTCGAACTACAGACGATGATTTCACTGATAAATGATGACTAAATACTCATAAATGAACCCACCAACTGCTGCAGTGTTTAATAATATAAGTGATATGATTGTTTTGTCGTCGTCACTATCACAAAAAATGCCGTTTTATTACAATGACTTATGCATTTATTTATCGTTTGGTTCAAAAAGAAGCGGCGAACCTGTATAATGAGCAAAAATTATTGAAATACGCCGACATTATAATTGTAAATTGTAGTAACTCTGTATTTGATCCGGCGTATACTGTCTTAAATATCACTTACAATAGAAATTTAAAAACAATTTCCGACGAAAAATGTCTCAAGTACACATACAACACAAAAAAAAATAATAAAATCCAACGTAAATAGTAGTATCTTAAACTTAAGACAAAACACCGATCTTCAACTCCGAAGTAAGTTGTGGTAAGTGACAACATACTACAGTATTCACCGATATTATTAAAAAATTGTCAGCATCCATACTAATAAATTCACAACTGATTTCTAAGTGAACTCGAACAGATTGCTAACTTTGCTTAGTGGTTTTAAATCATTTTTATTTCTGAACCGTCTTTTATTTCATGTCAGACTACATTTTGTTTAACTACAACGGCCGTTTCGAAAATTAATTTTGGTCTCGCAGTTACTTTGAGTTTGTTTCCTATGTAGTGTCTTACTTTTATCGAATAAAATGTATCGTTTATCCATTTTTGTTTCACCTAGTTGTTAGTTTTTGGTAAAAAAATATCGCTCTTGAAAAACCTCTGCCCCACCGTGTATAAGATCGTAACTGGCACTTACGCTGCACGAGCGCGGGTGGCCGCCCCGTATTAACTATCGTAAGTACGCTTACTACAGTTTACGACGGTGCTTTTTTAAGTTACGATAGTTTTCGGGTGTCAAAAACCTATTTGTAACAGGTTTTTTTAATTTTTTCTTCGTGGAACGGAAACATTGCTAAAAGATATAATGTTTTATGAAATAAAAAGAAAAACCCAAATTTCAAGTTACGACAACTTACGTAGGGGCCGTCGATATCGATAAAAGATAAACCTTGCGGTTATTGTAGGCAGTACTGCAGCATCAGGAGTGAGGAGTTGGAAGTCAAGATCAGGCTGTTAGTATTTGATTATGCCAAACATGCTATACATTCATTTTCACGTGTCTAACACACTCGGTTAAGGCAAGCAATACGTCTGCAGCATCAGGCTTTGAGGATACAAGGATACAAATATTATAATGTTGCATTGTCATGGGGACTTGATAATTTCATTTGTTTTGGTGCAGTAAAAGTGGTCGAAAAGTCGATCACAAGATTTGAAGCATCGACGACAGTTGATACGCGGTGAAGTTTATAAAAACCGTTTAATAAAAAGTAACCACACGTATATCACAGTCGACTCATGCGCAAGGACTAGCAGGGCGACGCGGCGGGGGAGTCGGGAGTGGTCGCCATCGGCGCGGGGGCCTGCGGCACTGGGCGAAAAGTCACTAACTTGCGAGCGAAATTCCATTAAATCACGTCGGCGTACAGTACAGTCTTTAATGTAAAATTAACTAAATATGATTAGTTATTGTATTCTGTATTGTTTTATAGGGTAATACTCATTAAAACTGTTTAATTAATTATCGCTTTGGTTATATGATGTACATTGCCTTACAACTATGAATAAAAAATAACTAAAAAAAGTTAGTTATTTTTCGCTTCCACACTTTTGACATATTAGGTATTCAAAAAGAAACTAAGTAAAATAAGTGACTTTTTGAATAAGGTTTTTCGTGGTTAAGTAGTTTAGTTATACTGAGGGAAAAAATAACTAAAATGATTTAGGTACACTCATAAATAAGTTACAAGAAGTTTAAAAATGTATAACGGAATTAGGTATTTTTCGACTAAAATATTGAACCCGAAGTGAGTTTTTGGTTAGTTCTTTAACTTTTTTAAATTGAAACTATGATCGCTATTGCTACTGCGATAAGACTGAAATTTAGAGAAAAAAAATGCGAATTTGATGACATATCGTCCATTAAATACAAAAGCGACACAACTCAAAAACCGTGAAAAATGATTTTATTGCAAAAACGACATTATAAGCACTAATATTTTACGTGACACTAAGACACCTGTCGATTTGACGTTAGTAAGTATCAAAATTATGCAGGTGCCCTTTTTGCACTATCGCTCTTTCGAGACTAATTTCAGTGCTAAACTGCCATTTTGTCAGTTGCGACTCGACTGTCAACCAAAACGCACGACATTTTTGTGAAAAAGTGCCATGAAACGAAAAAATAAGTGATCACGTTAAAAAATATGTAAGCAAAAGTGCCATATTTGTAGATGTGGCCGTTTTGAATAAAATAAATACGTAAATATTATGTTTCTTTATATAAAAAGGAGTCGCAAAACGGAACGTGGCAGCTTTAATTTTAAAATATCCTCTTAAATTTGATTTTTCATTCATCATAACTGCCGTATTAGGATTTGCAACCTTTTTGAATTAAAAATATATTCGAATGCATCAATCACAGGAGCCATATTTATACATGATGCTGTTTTGAATAAAGTAAATATGTTTGGTTTAGATTTCTTTATAAACAAAGGAGCCGCAATACGGAATGTTGAATTTCAAAAAACATTGTTGCATTTAGAACCGTTTTTAATTCAGTATAATATTGAAATCCATAAATGTACCAGATTGAATAATTAAGTATCTTTTGCTTGAAATCTTAAAAAATACAATACCCCTTATAAAAACAGTAATTGTAAAACGTGGTACTTTGTATTGTGTTCGTTTTACTTAAAAGTATATTAGAGATTGTGTGGAAGATGACTGTGAATTTTGTGTACCTATAATTGCGACTACGAAGAAACAATAATGGCATAAACTTCGGATTATTAAGTATTTGTCATACTTTCCTATTATATTATTTGTATACAATACAAGTAAAACAAACAAAGATCTAACCCACCGGGGTGTCATACACCGGTATGTCTTAACGAATCTAAAAACTTATATTAGTAGTATTTATTTTTTCACTTTTGGGGATGCCAACATAGGGATGATGACTGTATTTAAAATTAATTATTAGACATTATGCACGGCATCATAAACGAATAAATTATTACGAAAATATAGACTGCAGTCATTATTGTACAGAACTTTTATTTAATATAAGTGTAGTATACAAACGTGACGTTACTTTTGTGTATTTCATGTAAATCTTTCAAAAATCGGAAAAAGATGTTGACTTGACTTGACAGTCATCATGCCTATTGCTTCACTACATAGGTAGAACCCAAGTACTAGCGCTAAACTGTCATGTCATCTAGAAAAAAAATTGTTACATTATTACTAATCATAAGTAGATTTTTAAGAAAGATTTATTATCTCTGCAATTAAATATTGAAAGATATACTTTTGTATCGGCAAAAATTAAGTTCTTGCATCATTTCAAATGAAAAAACTAGTAAACCGTCAAAACATATCGATTTGGATCATTTAGTATGGGACCATAGTAACCACCACACTAATACAATACACATAGAAAAAACAAATAACTAAAGATGTACTTAACCGATTTTAATTACTTACGTGCTTTTAGGTGGGCTATTTCCAGTTTATAGTAAAAATAAGTGGTATCAAAGTATTAATTCCATTCTCAACAATATAACTTTGATCGCGTTGTATTTATTTTATATTTATTAACTAAAGGTAAAGGTGTCTGGTTCAGTTTTGTTAAAAAAACAGTATTTCTATGTTTAAGACATGATTTTATGTATGATTTAAATGAAATAACTGGTTATTTTTTTGTATTTGTGGCCTTTGATGGGAAAAAAAAAATTCAGAGTTAATGTTATTTTTTTATGCAAAACGGACGTATACGCTCATAAAAGCTTGCACAGCACATATTACTTTCTAATAACCAAACACATCAAAAGAGGGTTAAAATACCTACAAGTTGATATATAACACATATATTATTAATGCTGTAAAAAAAATTTGTGAACAAAAAACGAATACAAAATCTTTAAACAGCTCCCCTGTAAAAAGTAATTTTTTGACTTGTGTCGCTTTAGTATTTAATGGACGATATATAAGTCAATTTTGGGCATTTTTTGATTTGGTGACTTTTCGCTCTACGGCGACGATATGACCTTTGAGTTTAGGTTTCTTTTTTATTTCAGCACGTATCTTAGACACAAAATGTTTAAATGGCTTTAGTCCTGCACCAGCTTTTAATTTTGACTTCATGACCTTACGTACTAACCAAGAAGCAATTTTTTCCCCTGTCCCAACATTTTTCGACTTTCCCCTTTGTTTAGCCATTTTGTAAAGTTCTAAATCTGCACGATGTCTATCAGCTAAGTTCGAGTATCTATCATAAGCTATATCGTGCTTCATACACGCATTATCTAGAGGGTTTATTCCTTTATCACCTCTTTGTAACCTTTTATGTAATTTCGTGCCCGGTCCACAATAATTATAACCAGGTAAGTGTAATTCAAAAGGTAAACTATTAATAGCACTATTTAAAAGTCCTCTTCCTTTCATACCCCTTATGATACTGAGAAATTATATTTACGATAAGTGTATTAATATAACTTACACAACATCATTTTTATCAATCCAACTGTTTTCTTTTTCACTAAGTCCTAACCATTTAACATATAGCTTTGTACCCTTCTTTTTAATCACTCTTTCAATAAGATAAACGTCTGGATACTTTGTTTTTTGCAATTCTTCTTCATAAAAGGTACCGAGTATAGTATTTTTTTGTTGATCTTCAATATGGTATGTTATAGGTTGAGTACGATTAACATGTTTGATTGTGAATAATTCTGTAGACCAATTAGGTGTATAACCTTTACAAAAGACACTTTTATACTTACTAATACGTACTCGATCCCCTACATTGAATTTATTCAATTTATGATGTATACTAGATTGCGATCTTAGAATGTTTCTTTTTACTTTAATTTCATTATCGAAATTTACATCAATAGGTTTAAATTTTATTGTACGGTGTACAGTTTCATTATACGATTTCACTATTTCGTCTAATGGAAGACCAACCCATTTATAATTTCCAGCGAAACTAAAATATTTATATAATTTAAACTTAAGCGTCTTTATCAATCTTTCAACAATGGAGGCCTTTTTAGTAGAATACGATGAGTAATGATTTATCTTCAATGATTTTAAACAGGCATCAAATTCATTATTATAAAACTCTTTTCCATGATCTGTCTGTAAGTTTTTAGGTTTTCGTTTACTTGATGTTATAATTAGAGAGAATGCATTTTTCACATCCGTTTTACTCTTGGATTTTATTGGTGTACACCATGCATACTTTGAAAATGTATCAATAACAGTTAATATATATTTATATCCTTTGTTAGTCGTGTGCAGTTTCTGTAAATCAATCAAATCAGCTTGCCATAAATCGTCAATCCCTTTTAATGTAACCGGTCTTCGCTTAAAGTTTTTTCTCGCTGAACGATGGATCTCGTTCACTATTTGTTGTTTTGCCATTATTCAAATATTTTAAGATATTATCTATCTCCTTTTTTGTATAAAAGTTTATTTTCAACTGAGCGGCAAGGTGATAAAGTTGATTATTTATAGTATCAAACAGAGAATCTATAGATTTTTTGTCGTATATATTCTGAATATATTGATCAACGTACTGCTTGTTGACCGCATCATTAGGTGATAAGGGTTGCGCGACTCCCTTTAATTGAGAAGATTTTAAATCAAAATATCCTGCGTCAGTTTTAAGCAAAGCCTTATCCTTAAGTTCGGGAATCTCACTAGATCGCAAGCGTTTATGCACATGGTGACCGAATTTGTCGATGTTCATTGTATATTGTATTGAAGTCAAACTACAACTGTTAATAATAAATCTTTATTTTATTTATATATTATTTACTAAACCTGCTTCGTGCAATTCTTCAATGACAGATATGATTTCGTTATCTAATCCCGTATTGCCAGCGTCACGAGATGCTATAAGCAGTTTCAATCTTTCTACTAATTCGTTAGGATCATCCCAATAGACATAAGAAACGTCTGTTTTAGCTTTTTTCATTGAAGGCAAACCATCACCGGATACAAGTATTTCTTCACTTAACGAACGTTGTTTGCTTAATTTGAATAGTGGCTTTATAATGTATAAATATTTCATACCCTTGTTGCTTTTAATCGGCTTATTTGGATCAAAATCACGTCTGTGAGCATTTGTTGTTAATAATAAGGTTTTATACAATCGTTTATCGTCTTCGGTGATTATATGTAAGTCAGGTATTTTCTTAAACAGCAAATTGCTTATACCTTCCGTTAAGCAATAAGATTTTCCGCTTATTATTAGCTCTTTATCATTAACAGTAATCGGATAAGATCCAAACATCAACCTACCCCGCTCCATTCGTACACCAAAAGGAATGTTCGTGTTAGAATATTGTTTTTGCCACAATGGATCTTCACGTGGAGAAGCATACGAATCTGATGTTCTGAATGAAGCATTATTTGATGTGTCGGAATCATTTTCATTGATAATATCATTTTGTTCAAAATCAACTTGATTAGAACTAATGGTACTCTCATTTTCACTTTCAGATTCAGACGATTTTCCCACAAATGTTTTATTAACTAAACTTTGTCTCTTTTCGTTGGCAGAAGGACTATATTTCAAAGTTTTTACAGATTTATTCCAGTTAAAACCTTTGTTATCAAAATCCGTGTCACTAATATTTAGATTGTTATCATTATTATGTTTAACCATCTCATTTAAAGGATCTGTGATTGGTTTCAACATTGTTTCCAACATTATATTATTATTGGTTTTAGCATCACGAATTAACTTAATTTTTTTTCGGACAGCATCAGCAGATTGGAGCACTTTTTGTTTAAATACCTTTTCATCGTTAATTTCAACATTCATGTCTGTTCTAGACCGTTTCATTTTGAGTAATAAGTTTTACATGTCGTGGCTTCCTTTTATGTAAACACCTAATCCAGCACGATAAATGTGTCAAAACCTTTCCTATAGCACCCAGAATTTCTATTACAATCTTTATTTATTACTAAGTAACTAAATGGCATGTTCCATACTTGGGAACACATTTCGCGAAACTGAAACCACGACATATCACTTCCTACATGTTCATCATAAACATGTCGTAAATTCACATCATCTTGTTTAAACAGGATTATTAAGTTAGCATTGTCTCTTATCAACTGTTTAGGTATTTTACTGTACGTCTGGTTTAGATAGAAGCTATCTATATTCTTATGTCTTCCCATTGCGAAGTAATCTCGTATATTATTTTGATTTTCACAGGCAACGTCGTCAAAAATCATGATCGAATTAGGGTTAGCATTATGAGGACTTATCACTTCATCATTTTCAGAATATTTATGAAATGAAATTGATGGCACTAACTTTAAAACTTGCTCTAAAAAATCATACATGGGTTGGAAAAGTGTTTTGGAGTAAACGTATACATTATGGAACCGCAGACCTTGTTCATGTAGCAGCAAACCAATAATCAAATTCGTTTTTCCACAGTTTGATGGCCCACAAATAATACATCGAATTGTGTCAGGCAAAAGTGTGCCATGTCGAAAATGGCGTTTATTGGGTGAAGAGCAAACGACATCCAAATGCAATCTCTGCGATTGCTTTATAAACTTCATACTACTAATATGCACGTGTAACAAGTTTGAAGGACTTTTTGTAAATACTGTATTCGTATAAACGTTGAGTATATATTTAAAAATAGCATAGTAACTCAATTCGATTGATACAACATTAAGTATGCGTTTGCGTTGTAATAATGTAAGACAGGAGAACGGGAGGCAATCACAATTTAACGGCAATGCAACGGAAAATAACCCAAATGCATCTCGGGATTCTGTTCCACTACTGCATAATTATGAACGGAAACTAACCGAAATGCATCTCTGGATTCTGTTCCACTACTGCATAATTATGAACGGAAACTAACTCAAATGCATCTCGGGATTCTGGCCCATTTGAGATTTTTTGACCCGGCCCGTAGTTATATATTGAGATTTTTTGAGCCAGCCGCGAAAGCGAAGCAAAGCGGAGCTGTAGCATATGGCCTGGCTCAAAAGTCTCAATATATAACTACTTACGTACCTGACCGTGGATCGCAACCCCTATCGCGCAATCTCTTCCCCAAAGCCCGTATGAAAGTCTTAGCCTCGGAACACCAAGGACCCGCCGTCTCAACAGCAAGAGGGACAAAATCATACACCGGTTCCAAGGGCGAATATTTGGCATGCTTGTTCCTGGCCGCATTTTCCGCAGCACCCCCAGCGGACCGCGTAGTCTGTGCAAGATGCGACGCTGCGAACGTGCTCACACACGTGGCATCCCACAACAAACTCCGCCCTTTCGACCAAGGAACCAGTGTAAGTCCGTCGGGCCTCTTACCATCAGTACGGCTGAGTCCCTGAGGTTCCAGGACGCAGGGTATGTTTGCCAGCACCATAGCTCGGCGCACTATGTCGTTTAAGGCGTGATGTCTGGGAAATCTTCCAGCGCACCGAGCACAACTTAGCCCATGATACCCATTCGCCTCTACCATCACCCCACAAATGCAGTGATGTGGCTCACATACCCTACAACCCAACCTTAACGCAGCACCAATCCTCAGAGAATCATCATCCAACAGGGTCCCTAAATGCGAAGACGGCAAGGCATGCAACCAGGCTCCCGATTCTGGTTCCACCAAAGCCTTCAGCCGAGCCAACTCAACCCCTGATGCATTCTCAAGCAAAGACGCATACGTTTGCCGACTCAAAATCTCGTCCCACGATCTCTGCACTGCAACTTTTTCCGGCCGCTCCCCACTAATACAGCGAACAGACCATTCGGCTAAGGCATCGTTCAAAAATGGCACCAGAATCCGGTCCGAATCAATTGATAAAATACGTGATACCAGTGAGAGAGAAGCGTGTGACGACGAAAGAAAAGCAATGAGTCCAACGTCAGCCATGCGACGAACACCCAAGCCACCAAAACGAATGGGAAGGGTAGCCTGCCGCCAATGGGAATCCTCGAAACTAACGTTCAGGACAGTCTCCAGACCATTGCGGAGCACATCATCGAAGCCCTGGATCACCCGCGGAAACATCCACGTAGGCGCAGTTCTCAGAATGTATGTTACGCGTGGAATAGAAAAACAGTTACGCAACAACACCACAGCAACGTGCGCCGACAGATGCCGCAGGTGGTCCAAGGACTCCGCCATTGCAGTCTTTTTGGCCTCTATGACAGCACTAACCCCCGCCGGAAATATTGGTGCACCCAGAAGCGAAAGGCAAGACCTATCCACTAACCCCACGCCCGGTAAAATCGCCTCAAAGTCTGGTACCGAGCCCATTGCACTAGGTCCACATTGAAACAACTCACATTTACTAGCATTAATTTTTAAACCAATGACCGATAAGGCGGGCAAAAGCTTCCCTATATCCCTCAGGACAACCTCCGGCGTCCCCCCCAAAGTCCCATCGTCCAAGTACCAAATGTTTAAAGGCGATTCCATGGAGGCAATAATGTTTCTAATGGCCAAGCAAAAAAGGAGCGGTCCGACGGGGTCGCCCTGCTGAGCACCGACCTGTGACAAAATTGAACTTGAGCCATAAAACAGATTGCTTGGAGAGGAATAGCACTGATGAAGGAAGGGATATAAAGCCGGAACGTGATCCCTAACCTCCTCCAACATGACATCCCTCTCCACGCTGTTGAACGCATTTCTTATGTCCAACTTCACAACCACCTTGTCGACATTTTCTGGAGCCATTGCATAAGTCCGCACCGCATGGATAGCCGCTTCGCACCCCATAGGTGTACCAAAGCCTATTTGGTGAGGCTGAAGAAGGGTCGCCATCTCTTCCTTCACAGCTCGACACGCAAGCTTGGCCACCAGCCGCCGTAACGTATTTCCAATGGCAATAGGCCTTACCCCACCATCCTTCTTCGCTAAGGCACACAGTGAAGCCCCATAAAGGTACGGGCAGACTTGGGGATTTACCATACCTCTCAACAGAAAGTTGCAAAGCTGAGTAAGAGCCTCCAACAGTTTGACCCCATTACAACCAGCAGACGGAGACGTCAATTCTTTGATGTGCTGGGGACGCAAACCATCCAACCCAGACGCAGACCCGTTGTAAAAAGAGCCCAAAGCGTTCCTCACTTCGCCTTCGGTAACAGTTAAGAATGGACTCGAAAGATCGGGCTCAGGAGGAAAGACTAGCGCTCGCGAAGGTGATGGGTGCTTATCACACAACTCTCTTAATGTGTCGCCATCCGAAGGTGCAAGGGTGCAGTCAGAGAGGAGAAGGCGCACCGCACCTCTCAGGTCTCCATCGTGAACCTTAGCCTCTATACTGTGGTATAAAGAACGCGACTTAAGGCCAGCCTCAGCAGGGAAATATATACACGAGCTGTCTATGTTATCCTTCACTTTCAACGTCAAGGACCTACTATCAGTGTTCTCAGGAACCCTCAAAGCCGTAAATATTAATATTATTACACACAAAAAGTGTTTCTTTTAAGTCAATATTTTCGGAGATAGCCGCTTTATATTATTAAAAATTGTAAAAACCGTGATCCGTGGGTACAAAACATGAAAAAAAAAACATCAATGAGGCTTATAGAATTCTTCAAAATTAAACTATTTCGAACATAATCGGCCGCGTTTTTGAATATTTACGGAACCCTACTCTGAGCATGGCCCGACATGCTCTTGGCCGGTTTTTCTGTTTTTTTGTCGTCCATTTTAAATACAGTCCCGACAATATAATATATAGTAGTCATTTACGTTTAAATACTAAAATACATAGACAGCCACGATCAAGAAACAGATAGTTTTGATTAGTAAATACACAAATAATACCCTCGCCGGGATTCGAACCCGGAACCTCCAGCATCGCAGGCAACGTTACCAACTAGGCTACGGAGGCTGAGTAGGTATGTATTACTTATGCGGTAATATTTTCCAAAAACTATACCAACTAACGCAGCAATAAACGATAAATATGCGTGTAATGTCACAATGTTTGGGTCACCGCAAACCTACCCAGAATTCTTCGATCATGATAAAAATTCTAATTCACATAAACAACATTTTCCGAATACTCCCTTTGTTCCAAGATGACCGGAAACTGAGGAACTACAAACATTGTTAATCGGGAAAATTCCTTTCTTGTTTTTCCCAACTGATTTATATAAAAATTGAGGCCAATATCCTGGTAAGATATTGTGCTTGCATATCGGCAGAGGCGAGTTGGGGGCTATCTCAATATCTAGCCTAATGCCCAGGATGTATCCAAAATGGTGATACAAGATAATAAAACATGAATTTAAGTACTAAGACAGCGTTGGCACGTTTGATGTCGAGTTGTGGAAAAAATGGCAAGAATACAACAACAAAACATGAATTTATAAATGATTATGAACTACTTTTAGTACTAGAGGCCAAACATGAAAACTCAAGAAAAAAAATCTAAAATCTAAAGGTTAAAAACTTTAAGCTTTAGAACTCAAGTTCACATATATTTTTAGTTAAAATGATTGATATTTATTGGTATTAACGTAAATATATATCTGCGAACGTGTTTCACGCTATGTGTCAAATACCTACGTCAAATGCTGAAAGTAAAACATATTTGTTTACATTTTTTTTGTATAGACGCACGATTTAATAGATGGCAAGCCCTGGGAGAGGCCTATACAGCAGTAGATTATTACTATTGTCTGAGAACAATGAAAGTTACTTTCCGTAGTTGCAACTTATTTTCAAACAAATACGTGATCTTAGAAATCTCAAGTCCAACTCGAGTTATTAAAAAAAATCACAAAAATGTTGCACTTGTCGACTGATACCCTCTTGCCCTCGATTGGTCAACCCTAGGGAATACGACCCGGGGGCCTTAGAAGAAAAATGTCACATGTCTCTCTAAGTAACTTAATACGTAAGACTTTTTTTCATTCAAGTCTTGGCCACAGGGTTGTCAATTCTATCGCTTATATACATACCAACTTACCAACCACAAGGGAGTCGTATTTCACCGACCAGGTTTATTCTGAGCTACAATCACGTATAATTACTATTCGGCTGTAGGTCAATATAAATTGGTTTTTGGTAATAGGAATTAAAAGACAGGACAGGAATGCTAAAACGAGTTCAAAGTCGATATGAAGGGAAAAATGAAAGTGGCTTAGAGGAAATTTTATTTGAAGCAATTTCCGTGGATTTTTAAAGAATTTATCCTGAATAGGGTGGTGCTTGGATATCGGTTAGGGTATCGATATCGAATGAAAATTGGATTTCGCTTTCGTAATTGGGCACTGGTAACATTTTCATACTTATCTATCTTGCTTTGAAACGAGTGAGTATGCAATTTTAACACATTGAGCGCGGGGAACTCCCGAGGGGAGTTCTCTGTGGGAGGTCCATTTTCGCTACAAAGCGGAAAAATCACGGGATCGGCTACAAGCGTAGTGCGTAGCGCTCGTCCGCAATGAAAGTGTTAAAACATTGAATATTACATTTAAGGAGAAAATTATAGTATGCGGTATAAATTCTGTTAAATTAAGATCATCCATTTATTGTTGCTTTTTAAGCAGATTTTTTCTTGTTTTTCTTCTAAACAGCAATTTTCTTACAAATTCAAGATTTTGGCATGATACATATGTGATGATAATATCTTTGATGAATATTCCCAAATATATGAGAGGGTTTGGGATGTTTCTACTTTTATTGTAAAAAAATTAAGAAAGTCATCACAAATGTCACCTCAGTCACTTAAAAAAATATCATTATCGATTTATAGGAAATAAAAATGAAAGCGTCGCATTTTCTTGAACCATACGACTACGGCTACCAGGGAAAGATATAATATTCATATCTTTAGAAAACACAAACATAGCCAATTAATTGGAAATTTTCTGTTATACGTTATATTTACGGAATTATCGCCTGGCCACACTAACGATACACCCTCGTAAGGCTGGTATCACGATATCTGGTATCAACAGCTACATCACTCAAATAGGCTATCTCCGTTTCGGCTCGATGTTATCAACATGAAAGAGTTGTTTTGAGGGCGCATATATGACCACTGCGGCCCTACCGTGAACTCCGAAGTTCGCCAATTTCGGGGATTTGTCTCTGTCGCACCAAGGAAGGCGTCATTAGAGTGACAGAGACAAATCCTCGAAATTTGCGAACTTCGGAGTTCGCAGTAGGCTAACTGCTTACGCCACACTGGGTAAAAAAGGGCATAAGTCTCTAACAAATGATTGTAATATAATGCTATTCTCAACCGACTTCAAAAAAAGGAGGACGTTCTCAATTCGTCAGTGTGTTTTTTATGTTTGTTACCTCATAACTTTTGAATGATTTTGATGTTTTTTTCTATCTTGGAGGAATCGGTTGAAGTCGATTTTTTGTAATTTTTATACCCATAAGCGTATTTTATTACCATAAGCGCGTAAAAATGTAAAAATGGATGTGACATACGCTTTTTGAAATATTGGCGCTCTGTCTCTCAGTGCTATTAAATTGAAGATGGCTGTTACCTACTTAAAAGATTTCGATATGGATGTAAGGATGCTTAAATGTAAATAGTGATATACATGTTGTAAAAGATATAGGTAAATGTTTGTTTATGAAGATAAATTGCCAATAACGTAAGGGCAAACATTTATTCAGTATTAGATACCTACCTATAAATTGTATAGTACATTGTGCATCAAGGGAGGTAAGTACGGAATTACTAACGAGAGTGTTAAATTTTAATGACTCGAGTTAGTATTCCGCTTATCGACCGTGATGCATACAATGTTTTTCATCACACTTGCCGACAAAAAAATAGTTTTAACACAAAATATTATTAAATGACGTACTGAGATTTCTATTACTCCCTAGGGAATTTTACTTTTCTTTTACTCCCGCTATGTATGCAAGCAATGGTGCGCTTAGACAGCAAGTGTGATGAAAAGTAAATTAAGGTAATAATCTGTAAAAAAAATAGGAAGTTTAATAAGCGACGAATTTGTATTTTAAATAATTGTATGTTGCTGGGGTAATCTCAAATAATATACCTATAACAAAACCGTAAACTATCAACAAGAAGGTTTTTTGTTTAATTAAACATGACCCAAGTAAACTTGATGAGTGAAAACCGAAAGCTATGAATTTGTATACTGTGAAAGGCAAACTCACGATACAATTTGCATATTCATTTAGATTCACTCTGTTGTGTATTGCTGTTCTGAAGTGGGCAGTGGCACTGTATAGGCTATAAAGAGATATTACTACCATTGTTTCACCCATCTGCTATGTAAAAACTAAGTAAGTTGATTTAGAAAATAATAGAACGTATTGTGAAAACACAAATGAAATTATTTGTTAACTAAATATTTTGATTTGTGCCTTTTATTTTTACCCAGTATTCACACTACTTAATACTTTATAAATTATAAATATTGGACGTCATATACCGAAGAAAAAATGACCAAGATCACCAACATGCGAGGTGGGGATCGAACCCACGTGCTCAGCTTTCGCGGCTGATGCCTGCACCACTTGGCCACTAGGTCTTACGTTGGTGAATAATTTAGAAAATAATACTCAATTCTTTTTATTAAAAAAGAAATCATGCGGTATTAAAAAAAAGTGTGTTTAGAAAAATAATGTGCTTTTTATAATAAAATCAATAAGTTGCCAAGAAAAAGGTTACTTGGCAACGAGAGTCACCCACGTCTACCTACTTATCCTCCTTAAAAATAATGTTAAAAAAGCGGCCGTAAAACGATTTGCTCCACAACGCTCCGGCTATATGCAAATAGGTAGGAATATGCTAATCCGCAGTAACTGCTGTATGGAGATAACGCGAAGTACAGTGTGGAACATTATCGTTTTATGAAGAAAAAAAAAGACGATTGCCTAGTTCTTGTAATAAGGTTAACATATATTGTTTTGTTTGTGTCCAATCGACGTTAAGGCAATAAAGTCGTGTAAATATATTTTTGGCACCTAAACCGTAACGATATCTTTGACGTCGACTGCACCCTAGCATAAAAAGGCCTAGCTATAGTTATAGCTTTTTGGGTAATGCTGTTCAAAAATTCTGAAGTCAAAACCAGATATTGGCATCTTTTTTAATGTAATAGGAGGCAAACGAGCAGACGGATCGCCTGATGGTCAGCGACTACCGCCGCCCATGAAAACATGCAACGCTAATAAGACTATTTTTTTTTTGTATATTGTGAAAAGATTTTCTTCAAAATCCCTTAATTTTGAGTTACAAGCAAGAAATATTTTCAGTTTTTTCCTCAATGTCAATCTATTTAACGAACAACATTTAACTGAATAATTAAAAACATTTCCGAATTTAACCGTTTCGTTATAGTTATTAATGTTATTATGTCTCAAAATTTTTTAAATTGTACCTATGTCCATGACATTGGTCTACCATTTATTTCTGATAGGTTCAGCTAATATAGGTATTACTCTTTTCCCCTCACTAGCTCGTAAAGCGCTCGTTTATCGTTTAATACGAGCAGGTAAAAACGCTTTTTAAACACTTGTGAATAAAGTAATTTGACATTGCTCTAATTCCTATAGCCCCCCTACTGCCTAGTATAAGTGGATCTGTATGACCGTAGTAAACATGCGCAATCGGAGCTCACATGTTAAATTGGTCGTTCTCATGGGTGACTTTGTAAGCCATTGGCCTTATTCTACGATACGTTTCTACATAGAGTTTTAAATGGTTTTTTTTTAAGTTAATTTACATTTGGATGAGATTTGTAATCATATTTCCTCGCGATAGTGAGGGGAAAAAAGTTGTATTATACTTGGCGGCAAAGTTTGTTCAACTCTCGTGCCTTGAGACCTTCGCAATGCTCAAGATTCCAGTTTTTGAACCACTCGCTACGCTCGTGGCTCAATTTTGGAATCTTTCGCTAGCTCAGGTCTCAATATTGGCACGACAGTTAAACAACAACTTTGCCCCCTTGTATAATAAATAACTATTTAGCTTCATCCTACAAACTAACATGTAACTTGGGAATATCCTGACGTAATGAATTCGCACCAACTTTGCTGGAGTGGTATTGAAGCCTTTATTTAAGTTGGCAATCGCGAGGAAACTAGGTCGTACTGTAAAACCGTAAGTACTTCCTGTACAGTCGGCTACAGAGAAATGTATACACTCTTGAACCTTACTAGTAATAAACAAGGAGCGAAATTTTTATAGCGAAAATCTAACCGTTAGAGGGATTGACCAAACTATTTTATCGACTTATCGATGTTACGGAATAATCCGGAATATAGTAATAAATATGTACATAAATGTCATGGGCGATCTTACACAAATCGACCTAGTCCTACGGTAAGCTCAATTAAGGCTTGTGTTATAACAATTATAAGCTAAGTACTAAGCTACGTAATATAATAATAGGTATGTACAACATTATCATGCCTCTGTAGAATCCAAAAAAGATCAAAGAATCCAAATATAGCTAACTTTTCATGGTATTTGACGTCTTTAACACATATCGTGAAATACCTACGTTCGCAGATATATTTTTACTTTAATATTAATAAATATCAATAATTTTATCTCAAAATGTATGTGAACTCAAGGTTTCAGGTTTTAAGTTGCTAGTAAAACTGATTGTTTTCTAAAAGTGTTTATGGAATAATCCAAGTTATTTACATTTGTTGACGAATGGTATGGATACTAATTACTGATATGCATAGGAAACAACTTTTATCAAGAAACAAATGCCCTCGTCTGGATTCGAACCCGAAACCCCATCTTCGCAAGCTACTAGTTTTCAGTACCGACTGAGCCCTATGCAGTCCGTCGAATTTATAATGCGATAAGGCAAAAAAGGGGGTAATTCTCTTTGTAGTCGACTGTACTAGGAACTAGAAAGTTTCTGCCGGCTGTCAACTAACTCCCAGTCAATGTTTTTCTTACCTTCGATACCCAGGCAGAATAATAGTACCTATTAGCGAAGAAAATTGCACGAAAGATACCATGTACTCGTATATATAGATTATGAAGGGCTATATCACAGTATACAAAATTCAAATATTAGGACAACGGAGAATATTTCGTATAGCAGTTTGGAATATTTGATTAAACAGCATATATCACAGAACAGGGTAATAAAAACAAAAGTTTCTAATCTGCCTAGAGAAGAGTGGATTAATAAAGACATAATTGATGGAATAACGAAAAGAAATGTTTTATGGAAGGAACAGAAAAAAGACATAAGCAAGAAGGACCAATTTATTGATATAAGAAATAATGTTCGTGCATTGATCAAACACACTAAAGAAACCTATTACCTGGAAGCTTTCAGAAGTTGTGAAGGAGACTCTAAAAAAATGTGGGATTTGATCAATGCACTATCTAAAAATAAATCGAGAGACATCTGTGCTCCACCGAAACTTACATTTAATACTCTAACAGTAGAAGACGGTCAACAGATCTGCGAAATCTTTAATGAATTCTTCTCATCTATCGGCACAAATTTATGTAATCAAATAGCAAAAGTACACGACGATGTCACAAAATACACATACACATATATACACAATAAACCTACTTCTGAAATAAATACACTAAGATTATGTTCCATTGATGAAATACATTCTATTATTAAGGGTCTGAATCCTAACACTAGCACCGGAGTCGACGAAATAAGCACTAAATCAATAAAATGTATTGCTAAACTTATAGTAGAAAACCTCACTAACTCAATAAATAACAATCTTACAGCGGGAGATTTTCCTGACAGTCTTAAAGTTGCGAGAGTGACACCTATTTTTAAATCTGGTAATAAATCAAACCCGGAAAATTATAGGCCTATTTCGGTGTTACCTGTGATATCCAAGATCTACGAGAAAGTGCTGTTTACTCGTCTCGATGAACATCTGACTAATATTAACTATTTAACACCCCAGCAATATGGTTTCAGAAATAAGTCAAACACTCTATCCGCAACTATGGATCTGGTTACAAAAATAAAAGTAAACATAGATGATAAAAAATTTAGTTTGGGCGTTTTCATAGACCTAAAAAAAGCGTTCGATACAGTAAGCCACGAACTTCTATTACAGAAACTATGGAATCTTGGTATCACAGGTACTGCATACAAAATATTTGAATCTTACCTTACAAAAAGACAGCAACAGGTTAAGATAGGTACCAATAGTAGTAGCCGAAAATTAGTATCATGTGGAATCCCTCAAGGATCCATTTTGGGTCCTTTGCTTTTTTCTATATATGTGAACAATATTACTAATATTGGACTAACAGGACACATTACTTTATATGCGGATGACACTTGTTTATTTTATTTTGGTCCTAACCTAAATGATCTTGTTCTTCAAGCACAAAATGACCTTAATCTTTTTGATCATTGGTGTCAATGTAATCTCCTAACTATCAACATTAAAAAGACGGCATATATGATATTTAGCGCTAAAAATAAAATCATCCCCCCACACACTTATCTTACTATTAATGGCCAACCTATAAATATTTCCCATCATGAAAGGTATCTTGGATTGCATTTAGATGACAAGCTAACCTGGAAGGATCATATAAATCACGTACGATCTAAGGTATCATCAGTAACCGGAATACTGCGTAGAATCAAAACTTGCATCCCGCACAAAGCCCTTTAAACAATATATATCTTAATCGAGTTGTGGGGTAGCGCTGCCAAAACTAATCTACAGAAATTACAAAGATCTCAAAACAAGTCTCTTAAAGCATTGTTTAAATATGATAACAAAATGAACACTCGACAACTATATGAAAAATTACAACTATTTAATTTAAGACAACTATATACCTACTCGATATGCATTTTTGTAAAAAAGATCCTAACAAGCAAAATACACTCAGACATACATTATAAACAACGAAAATTCAAACACTGTTTAAGAAACACCAACAAGTTAATACTTCGAAAGAATAGGACGGGTTATGGAAAAAGCAGCGTAATGTATGATGGAGCACGGATGTACAATGAATTACCAAATGATGTAAAGGATTGTGAGTCTCTTAGTGCATTTAAAACCAAATTGAAGTTACACATACTTACTAGTAATATATTTTAATTATAAGCCTTTAGCGATCATGCTACATATGTTTAATTTTAAGAAAACCTAATATTTAAGCTCATTTAAGTGAACTGTATTGTTTTTATGAGTAATAATAAAGAATCTCTAATCTCATCTTTCAAAGGCCCCTGTATATTTCAATAAAACAGTATCTTTCGTTGCAGATCTTGGATTGAATCTCTTGCATCTTTCAGGTTTTTACCTGTAAAATACATTATAACATACTTTTTGCATTATTATATTATATAATCAATTAGCTAGAAGTTAAAATTATAAATAAGCAATAAATATTTACAAATTGGAATCATTAATCTATGGTCTATGTGACGTGAACGTGAAGTGGTATCTATTTGCGTCATAGGCAGATAATACAAAAAAAAACACTATCTCGCAGTTAGACTGGCATAGCCTTCTCGATTGCCCTTTGGGTGACTTTGGGCCTTCTATGAGGCCAATTGTATATCATTCGTTAGTAGTATCCAAAAAACCTAACAACTTGAATTATTCCATAATCACGCACTTTTACTCGTAGAACACAATCTTGGTTTTATTACGAACTATAAGGCACTGGTCTCACCGCGAGCTGCTAAGCTATGAACTATCGGCTATAAACACGAACAAAAGATATGCACTTCCGTGTAAATAAAAGAGACACGGCGATACTCGCCCAGCTATCAGCTATCACCGCCGGGCGAGTGTGTTTATAGCCGATAGTTCATAGCTTAGTAGCTCGCGGTGAGACCAGTGCCTAAACCTTGAGTTCACATATTATAGTTTTAGTTTGAAGTATTGATATTTATTAGTATTCATGTAAAAAAAAATCCTAACTAGTGCGCAAAAGTAAACTTTGCGCATGCTTCGCGTGCGTTAATTTCTCTTTTTAAGGCACTTGTTATGAAAAAAGTCGTTCGATACACGTGTAAAAACTTCTTTTTTGCACTTGCATCGAAATGTACTATTCTGCGAACGTGTTTCACGATATCATGTGTCTAAGATGTTAAATGCTATGGATAATCACTCAATACTCTTTCACTGCTCCTTGTAGCCTTGTTTTTAAAATAGACTAATTATATCAGTCAATTATTGATATTTAATTTATTAATATTATGGGAATAATAATGACCAGGAAGAAGAAGAATTTATTAATATTAACGGCTTAATTATTGGTATTAACGGTAAAATATATCAGCGAACGTGTTTCAAATTCAGATCTATAGATGGCGCTAAATCGCTTTTTTCTAACAATACCTACTATGGTGGTCCTTAGGTTTGCAATTTTGTAGAATGTTCGAACCAATAAAGGTGCTCTTTGCCCTCTCGATTGCAACTTTCTATGGGACACCCTCTCATTTTGTTATTTGATAAGTAAACCATATTTGTTTTGTTTTTCAATTATTATAAACAAAAATTAGGGGTTGCTACCGAAGTACGAATTTCAAGAAAGGCATAATCATTAGTCGTTTTATTATTACTTCGGTAGCGACCTCAAATTTTTGTACATAACAATTGAAATTAATTATTTATCAAATAACAAAATGAGAGGGTGTCCCATAGAAAGTTGCAATCGGCAGGGCAAAGAGCTCCTTTATTGGTTCGACCATCCTACAAAATTGCAAACCTAAGAACCACCCTAATACCTACAGGTTTTATTAACCCCATATAAACTAAAATTTCATCATCATCATCAGCCCTTTTCAGTCGACTACAGGAAATAGGCCTCTCCCACTTACGCCGCAAAGCGGTTGTTAAAATACTTATTTAAAAATCAAATATGTATCATAACCAACATCTGCAGAGCTACGAATCGAACTCGTAATATATTCATGGATGCGACGCCGCAGCGCAGTAAATACGACGATAAATAACCGCTCCATTCTTCACGGTCTTCGCGGCTCCGTGGCGCGAATACCAATATTGGGAGATTATGAGTAACTGTCGGAATGTGCATCCGGATTGTCCGAATTTGACGTGGACTCTTGCTAAAAAAAACCGGCCAAAAGCATGTCGGGCCATGCTCGGTGTAGGGTCCCGTAGTTATTCAAAAACGGCTGGGACGGTTATGTTCGAAATATGTTTTTGAGTTCTTTTTACTACAGAAAACTTTATTTTTGTACGAGATTGCCATTTCATTTTGTTTTTGGTGCGGTAACATTGATGAATGGTTTTGCTTCAATTACGGTTTTAACATAGGGTAGGTAGGTTTATTTTAAAGTCCTCTATTTTTTTGGACTACGAATCAAAAGATAGAGAGACGTAAGAAAAAAACTATGTTTTGGGAGCCTCATTCTTTTTCCAAGACCTATTCAACGATACTCCACATTATTAGGATTACAGCAAATTAAAAAAATCATCCCCAGTTTACTACTAGTGAAGGTGCTCGAAAAAATTGTTTTCTACATTTTTATACCAAATTGCAAATTTCTATTATACCTTTATTTAGTAGCCGTGTGGCGACGGCAGTAAGAATGCATTTGTCACCACCCCAACTCCTCCTGCGGGTGTCGTAAGAGTCGACTAAGGGACTGAAGTGTCACTGGCTATTCTACAAGATGGGCAGCAGCGTCATCATGGTGGACACACTACTGCGATCGCCAACCCGCTTGCCCAGCGTGGCGATTATGGGCATTTACCTCCTAATGCGTATACGCATAGTTTTAATAGGAGAGGCCTACGTCCAGCTGTGGACTAACATAGGTTGATGATGATGATGATTATAGCTACTAACGGCCACTGGTTCGCGCCACGACAAACGGTTCAAAACGACTGGAAGTAATTATTATCAGAGCCCGGAAAATCCGTAGCAAAAGGAAAGACTGTCGCAATCAAACTAGGGTGAGAAACATTTTTCTATCTATATCGAGTAAGTTTGTTCTTAGCAATATGTTTAGGTACATTATTTTATAATCATTCAAGCCAAACGCAAAAGAGGTAGTAAGTTAAGAGTTTGTTTTATATGTGTTATTTCATCTAAAATGCAATGTAACTTGTATTATCAACGTTACTTATATTTCATATAAGTCATAGTCATAACTCATAACCATTCCCTTTTGGCTTGGCCATAGTCGGTGACAAACTGTAATCAGCCTCATTGAAAATAAAAGACAATTAGACACTTCAGAAAATTAATACTCCATAAGACATTGAATGTCATTATTGTCATTTCATTGCGTATGACAGCGATAAAATGTTAGTTGTGTCTCTGTAGATCATTATTAATTATGTGTATCTTAAAACGGTTTGAATCGGACGTGGTTGATATATAAACTTACTCGATATCGATAAAAAAAATGTTTCTCACCCTAGTTTGGTTGCGACAGTCTTTTGTTTTGCTATGGATATTCCGGATTCTGGTAATTATACGCGATATATTTGTTTTCTATATTTTTATTTCATGAAGGATTGTATCATTATAGCGGAAACCGAAAGTTAATTCATTACAACTACTAATGAGTTCTGTTCGTAACAATTGAAACATTTCGAAAATAAGGCACTGGTCCCACCGCGAGCTAGTAGGCTATAAGCTATGAGTGGCTATAGAAACGACCAACACATTAGATGGGTAACAAAAGAGACACGGCGACATTTATAGCTCATAGCCAGGGCCCGTAACTTTCATGCCGATGACATCAATTTGACGTCACGCTCCATTTAGGGTGATCCGAAATAGTTTTATTGTTCATTATTAATCATTAGTCGTCAATCATTTTAATCATGTACACATATCTTCAAAAGTAGTTTAGTAAGTTCTAATGTCATTAAGAAAATGTATGTATAAAAACAAATCAAATAGTTTTATTTATGTTTCACGTATTAAGTAGGTGTAATTTATTTCACGTGCAAATATACTACTTTTGAAGTTATTTGTACATGATTAAAATGATTGACGACTAATGATTAATAATAAACAATAAAACTATTTCGGATCACCCTAAATGGAGCGTGACGTCAAATTGATGTCATCGGCATGAAAGTTACGGGCCCTGCTCATAGCTAAGCGAGTAACTATAAGTATCGCCGTGCCTCTTTTTAGGGTTCCGTGGTAAACTAGGAACCCTTATAGTCTCGCTATGTCCATTTGTCTGTCTGTCAGCAGAATAGCTCAGTAACCGTTAGTACTAGAAATGTGCAATATGACAATATCGTACATATTGATTGCGCAGGAAAAGTGGTAGCAGGCGCGGATCCAGGACTTCGTTGAGGGGGGGGCACTGCGATCCAGGACTTCGTTGAGGGGGGGGCACTGCCCTATGATATGATAGTATTTTACACTTCAAACACCACCTAGCCATACATAAGTCCAGCGTGAGGGGGGGGGGGCAAGTGCCCCCATTGCCCCCCCCTGGATCCGCGCCTGAGTGGTAGAATAAAATATAGGTTTTTATGAGTGACCTCCACATGAAACGGTATAAAAACACACGAGCTCGCCGTGACAGTCTTCATGTGGGTGGCACCGTATATAAAGGGGTTGACAAGTTTCGGTATCTCGGGTGCACAGTCACTGATACAAACACCAGAGAGGAGGAGATTGCAATACGCATCCAGAACGCTCTACGATGCAGCGCTGCCCTCCACAAAGTTTTGGTGTCCAGGCTTCTCAGTAAAAGTACGAAGGTAAGAATCTATAAAACCGTCATTAGGCCCATTCTTATGTATGGCTGTGAAACCTGGACACTAACACTGAAAGAGGAAAACCAACTCCTGGTAGCGGAAAGGAAAGTGCTTAGAAAGATCCTGGGACCTGTTAGAAGGGAAGATGGCACCTGGAGGATCCGGAAGAATGCCGAAATCGAGGAGTTGGTGGCCGAACCTAATATATTAGGCGAAACTAAATCTTACAGACTTCGTTGGCTCGGTCACTTACTCAGAATGGGAGAGGATCGGGCAGTCAGAAAAGTCTACTTCGGGAGGCCAACCGGGCGTCGACCCGTAGGCCGTCCCAGGTACCGCTGGTGCGACGTAGTTGAGGCAGACCTGCATCAACTCCACGCTGATTCATGGCGGGAAATCGCGCTGGATCGGGACAAGTGGCGTGCTCTCGTTTCGGAGGCCAAGATCCTCTTTGGGTCACTGAGCCAAGCCAGTAAGTAAGTAAGTATGAGTACCTCCCCTACAGTACTATCCCCTAGTGGGGATGATTTTTTTTATTTACTGAAATCGTATTTTGTGGTATCGTTGAATAGATCTTTCAAAAAGAATAAGGTCTCAAAATAAAGTTTTTTTTAAGTTAATACTTTCGAAGATAATCGTTCCAAAATTTAAAAAAAAATGTGACCCCTCCCCTCTAACTTTTGATCCAAGGGTC
>JALPQI010006068.1:0-73898 GCA_025490895.1 Thaumatotibia leucotreta
GTGTGTGGATTTGGGAGCTCGCTGTACAGCCACTGACCAGTCTTACTGCCGAATAAGTATAAGAATGACCTCATTTTTTATCACACCAAAATTGTTTATAATTTAACACACTACGTCATCCCATCGGATCATTTTCATTCTAAAAAGATACAACAGACTTTTTACACTAACACTGGTACCAAAATTTGCATACTCGAACCATAAAACAGAAAGACTCAAATTGTATGAGCTTGAAATGATCATAAGACTTTTCGATAGTATGGCATCGAACAATATCATGCGATGACTCATACTCATACATTTCAAACCCCTCTGCCTATTCGCTTCAGTAGATAAAAGTATTAAGTACATAAAATGCTCTTTTAACTTTAACACTTTTCAATATCGAAGTAATAAAGTTCTCCCAAGATTCCATGTGTTAAAAATACAGTGATTTTAATTTCATCTGCTGCACTATCATTTTCGAAATAATTTTGAACTTTATTCTTTAATGATTTAAGATTCAAGGCAGCTAATAATTTTTTATACCACCTTGTATTTGCATTTTGGCATGACCTTCGCCAGGTCGATGATCTATGAGTTAAATCAGGGTCCTCGTCTAGAATGAGGAAGTGAGGAAGGTAACACACCGTTTAGGTGTGAGGGATATGCAAATTTGGATGTCTAACGTCGGAACTATATCCCGTATGTCGTAAATGTACAGTCGTTATCAGACGATCACAAATATCTAAGCAGGGCTCTATTGCCATGGCGTTAAATTGCATGTTCCAATATTTTTGAGCATAATGGTCGATCTGATGTATCTAATGCCAATTATTTAGTAGTAAGGTCTTTTAAATGATTTTGCATTAATATTATTGCTAAGAGTAAAGAGTGTCCCCTTATCCATAAACGTCTTCTAACTTTGCAAGCCGATACGTATTATTTGTCCCTTTTGATCTTACAGACGCATTGATATGACCGAAAGAGACAAAAATGAAAAACATTTAATGCAGAAAGGGGTGTGGTTATAGTGTGTTATAGGTCTCTTATTACTTCTGCTTTAAAGTTTGAACTCAGAAAAGCACCATATATAAAATGTGTTATTGAGTTGTTGGCGGCTAAAGCTACTCGTCTAATTTTCATTATACATTTCAACATTATATTTGTACAAAATTCTCCAGAGACAACCCTTTGGGATTTGTCGGCCTTCAACTAGCGTTAATGGCAAAATGTTTCGTCTGAAATTGTGGCTTCGAATTTGATATCGATAATAATTGTCACGAAAATGAATAACATAAGTGGTATTATTACTCTCCTTCCGGCCACTTAAAAAATGTTGTTAATTATGTGCGTAACTAATTGCCGAAGATTTTAAATGGAGAAATTAAAGTTTCCTTGCCCACAATCTAATATAGTAACAAAACATTTCGTCTAAGACATTCACAATGACAAATTACGAAAGAAATCAAAGCATTTATGACGTTGACGGTAATCGTGTAAACAAGACGTGTCAACAGTTTTAACTACTGTTACAGTGTTGCGCAAGCGATTTCTTTACTTTGCCAATGTAGGTAACTGATAACGGCAACCTGCTTTGCACATAAACAAACAGGACATGTGGTTGATCAATATACTCGTAATGCCTTTGATAACGATGAAGTAATAGTATTTATAGGGATCACCCTCGTTTCTGACTATTGTGCCCGTTGTGGGCATGTATTGTTTAAACCCAAAAAAGTGAATTCGTCCAGTACATATCGTTTTAAACGATTTTTTTTAACATATAGACATAAAAAAAAAACATATTCAAATACAAATTCAAAAATGTCGAAATTCCAGTAATGTGGTATAGTTTTATAGTGGAATACTAAAAGGAACTAGTAATGATAAAAATATACTAAAAATGTGTATAAAAAAATAATAAAACTATTAACACTCCATACCACTACCTTATCTATTTACTAAACAATAAACTGCATTTCAAAACGTGGTCAAATGCGAGGCTTTCAATAAAAACGTAAAGCCAGATTAAGATATGCTTAATCTGCATACACAGGAATCTCGTATTCAGGTTAATACTGCTCTCAAAACCAGTTGTAGGTTTGTTGACACCGCACGCACTCATAGATAACAGAGAAATTTACGATAAAGAGATAGGCTGTTAGGTAATACTTAATTGTGTTTATTCTAAGATGCCGGCTCACTTTTACTAGACATGGTCTATGAAATAGAAAATTTTACGGACGCGGAATAAGGTTCTTAATTGAATGATGATATGAAGTAAACTGTTACAGTACTTTGTAAGCTATTTCATAAGGTCTTGTTTAACCCACGGTTGTACGTGAAATTGAAAAAACTTTCCCTCTTGTTTTACAAAAGGCAAACAAAACGTTAACGTAAATTTATGTTTCAAATCCGACTGTCCGCGTAGAAAGCGTCACCTACCGTATTGTATGTTAATGTTAATTAGGATAATAGCCTTTTTGCAAAGCATTCGCCGTATTCTAACTGCCGTGAGTCATTCTGTAATCTTGACATTGTCTCGTCATTCGACAATTGATTGATTGAATTGCTTTTTGTACTGTCTGATCTCAGATCATTGTGTGATTTTTTATTGACTATTGCATACACCTTTAATGGTGGCTGCAAACATTAAAATGGCAAGGAAATCTCTTATATGTCCACTAAGAATATATTCTCTAACACCTTTGAAATGTTCTCACAGAACGGAGAGATGAGAGCGACGAATCGCTGTATGAATCAGCAGATTGCCACAGCGATGCCATATCAGCGAGCGACGATGCGATCCCTAGACTTAGCAAGAGCCCCACTATGAGCAAGGAATCGCTGAAACTGGCAATCACTGACGAGGAGGTCGATTTTGCAAAAAGCAAAAAAGGACACCGGAAAACAATGTCCTTATCGAACCCTCTAGAAATTGTCAAAAACCTTGGTGATGACTGGTTCGATCACAAAAAAGATCTCGACAAACATTCTGACAAAAAGAAATCCAGAGAAAGCCTATGGAGTGAAGAAGAAAAAGACTCCGTGCATGGGTCGACTACGAAACTGGAACAGATGAGAAAAAACAGCAAGAAAGAGGATAAGAGTAATCCTAGCAGCAGAAAAAGCAGCACCACTGATGCTCCAAAATCCAGGAAGAGCAGTAAAGGTTCCTCTGTCGGTTCATTCTTTCTCAGGAGGAAAAAGACTCCAACCACTGTTAAACCAGTGGAAGCTGTCGCTGAAGCTATTGACAAGATCATCAGTACGACTGAAATCCTAAACTATACCAGATCCTTTCTAGAAGAAGAAAAACGTCACGCGTCAATAACGTCACAAGATAGCAAACCTTCTGAAGACACCGATACTGACGATGAGCTACCCACGCCTAAATTAATCGGTGAACATAGGCGGAGATTGAGCAGGCAGACTTCTAGAAGCAAAAGCAAGGTCAGAGGAAAGAGTCAGACCGTCAGAGTGAACACACTCAGAAAGTCACATAGTGGAACTTTAAAGAAGTCGAAGAAGAAAATGAAGACTCCTCAAGCTGTAAGAAGTAGGCAGGCGAGCGTTGTAGAATCAACACCTATTGTGAAAAAGAAGTTTGACGCAAGCAGTACCAACAAGCATAACTCTTGGCTGTTCAGCGCACATAGAGGTGAGTTAATTTCAATAATTAATCTTATATTAGAAAGTTAAGATTAAATGTCATTACGCATTAGACAAACTGACATAGGATCCGATTTTGTTTAACCTCGATTGTCACTCCGGTATTCAGGTCATCTGCATGTTGATGTCCAAACAATTGATGCACCGACCGACCTCAGTGTGGTCTTGAAGCGTCGCGGCAGTCACGATCGGCGTTTGTCAGGTCTACTTCCTCGTCCAGTCTGTATTCGGTTTCATTCTGTGGTTGGGACGATTTATCATTCGCGGTCGCTGCGTTTAAGCCGATTAGGCGTACCACCATTATCATAGAAGCTAATGGTTTTCTACTTAATTCCTAAGCTTCGGGCAACGTTTTAGGTCCCAATTTTTTTTTGCTGTTATAGAACTTATTCCTAAACTGACCTTTTAATATAATTATGCTACTGTTTTTAAAAATAAATAAATTGTGAAGCAATCATCACGTGCGTAAGAAGAATTATGTCCATTTTATTGTTAAAGGTGATTAAATTGATTAAGGCAATGATGCAAAGGAAATAACAAATTAGGCCTTACAAAGACTATTGATTGAGACAATTGCTCCTTGGAATTCACACATCAGTTAACACAATGGAATCGTTTTGCGGCATTATAAATTCTCGTTAAAAATTCTTCACCTTTTAAGATGCCGCACCGCACATGGGCAAATCTTTGTCATGTTGATTCAATCGAATAATGTGCAAGGAATAATGCATTTCGTCGGGGATAGTATAGGTACAATACCTACCGCGTAACTAACAAATTTAATTAGAGCCAATTTGACTGTCAATTGTTTGATATTTGAACTCTATCTGCTTTGGTAGTTACGCAGTATTGCACTAACTATCCCCGACGATTTTTTAGTATTTTTGCTATATATTTTTATAAGTTTCATTTCTAGGATTTTATATCTAATTATCTTGATGATGAATTCAATTAATAGTAAGCACTAGTATTTGATGATAGTAGGTCTGTTATTTAATTGTGCTATAAATTTCAATCGACATTATTCGAATAAACAGTTAATTCGCTGAATTATCGTATACCTGAAAATTTTAGATACATAAATCTTTTCTCGTATCATACGGCTAGCTCTAAAAATACATTCATGATTTTTATTGTGCTTCGGACGATCTGAAATGTGTACATGTCATTAAATATGATTGTACAGGGCACTTGAACAGATCTACAAGTTGACTTTGGCATACATAACGTGATAAAAACTTTTGTTTACCTAGCACCAAACCGGTTTCTTTATCTTGATGATCTTGCCGTTGATTTATACTTTACTTGAATCTTAATGCATTATTTATTAGTTGTATGATACCCGTTTAAATTGTATTTGTCGCTTTTTACAAGGTTTTATATTGATTACTCTGTCTTTTGAGGGCAAGTAATAAATTGACACGGATAGTGTTTTTACGATTCAAGTTTTACTATTCAGTAGCTTTAGCTTATTATAGTTGTTCATTTATTCCTACAATCCTAGGCTATTTATCAATAGTATTACTGAAGTCATTAAATTTTTCATCGACTATTTATCGATTACAATAGTTTCCCTCATTTCTTCATCAAACTTTTTACGATCATTTATAAGCTTAGATATTAGATGTCATATACCAAAGAAAAAATACTGAAGCTTACCAACGCCGACTGCTGATTGGTGGGATTTTAAGCCATGTCCTCAGCTTACGCGGCTGATGCTTAAACCACTCGTCCACTCTAGCCATCGTGGTTGGTGGTTTAGGTCAGACTTTAGCCGCGAAAGCTGGTAAGCTTGCGTATTTTTTCTTTGGTATATGACATCTAATATTTAAATTTGATAAAACAATTTTGAGTTGTCACTCAAAAATATTTATAAGGTTTTTCCGATAAATGCGTGAAAATTCTTACTCCCATGAAACACAGTTTGTAAATTTGTTGCAAATAAATTGTTATATTCAATCATTCCATCAACGTCCAATCGCAAACACGTTAATGAACCACTATTTTTGTTCGTACGATCAGTTGCAAACTTTATAGCGTACAATATGGCGTACTAACGGCAATCATTTACTGTCTGTAGACCTTATGTCTTTGCAGTAAGGTTTACGATACGCTGTCCACGTTGGTGCCCTGACCGACGGTAGCATTCCGGTGGAGGTTGAAGGATAACATTATACAGAATTTCACTCCACTGTGTAAATACGTTTTGAAGATGCCGGGCGATGGTTGCGATTATTTTCGACGCTTGGCCTATAATAGTTTCCTCTCTTTAGAAGACGCCTTATTATGTTTAACTGTTCATTGATGACCTTTTCATCAGTTTCGCAGGTTTTGACTTGTACTTATATTACACATAAAACAACGTTTGATGTGTTGCCTCCCTGTCACACTTACGTTCGAATCTACAAGTGCTGAGAAAGGGAACACTTTGTTCGTGGTTCGCAGTTGGCCTTCGGGATTGTTTTGAACCATTATTCCACAATTTTTAAGCTCAAAAAGGTATGAACCTCTCAATAACATATCAATATGTAAAAACCATGACTACGCGTTGTTATTCAAAAACCATAATATTACTACATGACCAAAAACTTATTACGACAATTTCATAAAAGAAACTTATCAGAGTTAAGCCAAGCGTAGAAAGTGAATTTGGCCCTAATGATCGTTCACTTTCGATTTAATTTTTTGCGCAGATTACCATTACCGATGACTGTTCCATGGCACCCATAGGCATGATTTCCAATGAGTCATAGCCAAGTAAAACACCTACAGAGATAGATATCAAGTTCGACAGGCAGAGAACGTACAGCGGTGATTGGTGTCCAAGCAACAATTGAAGTTCTTTTTGCTCAATTGAAAAATTCGCACAAAAAACCAACCTAGATCAACGGCCCGATGACCATGTTGGAATGCGAAATGCGAAACATAGCTATAGCTTCGTATAAAACGGGTCCCTACGAGAAATGGTACTTACGTCGCGAAAACACCTATTGTCTTTGAGGAATAGTTGAAAACGGCTTAACCGCCTGCTGCCCTTAGGTGCCTTTTCATAACTATCATTATATGTATAAACCATCGGGACGGTATGCGATAGGTCGTGTATCGTCAATGGACCGCTTGAATTGAACTTGAATGAGAGGCTTATACAGCTATTATTAAACGTAGATAGCACGTGTGGAAATGAATGGGCAACCTGCAGGACAAGTATATGCTATATTGAGATGAATGAAGAATTGAATGTGAACTGATCGAAATGTCGACAAAGCATGAATAGAGCTCTTTTTGAGCATACCTTTGAGAATATAAATATTAAATATGCAGTCGAGAATTATGCTTAAATTTGTTCATGTATAAAATGGTGAAGTATCTTTCTTCTATTAAAATCACTAAAAGCAAATAGTTACAGGAATTATTTGATCGTTTCTGGACACAATGTTAGACAGACATACAGGAAAAATGGAAAATTTCGGTGGTTCCGGTCAAAGTCGATACTTTTAGATCACTAGTCGCAGTTTAGTATTTCGACCTTTATGTATAAAATTGTTTGTTTTTTATGCGGAAGATACGACTTCTTACAAAATTTTTTTGTTCTGGCGAAAATAATCTTCATGTATAAAATCAAAAGACCTGCGAAATCTTGATCCGGGTAGAAGACATTATCGAGTCTAACAAAGCAAGCCCTTGCGCCACAGGTGAAACGCGACAAACAGCACAAAAGAAACATTAAGGATTAAATACGCAAAAGGACATTGGAATTGAGGAAGGTTTTAAAGTTAACTTATTACGTGTTCGAGATTTGCGCCGCTGATCTGAGTTTTCCGAGACAAATAGGGAGTGACAAAGGATACAGAGATGACGTTGTCGAGAAATATTAACAGACGTAGTTGTGTGGGAAAATATTGTTCGTAAAGCTTTTATACCATTCTGTTTATTGCATATTGCAACAGCTTTTGTTAATGTGAGACTTGTAATTGAAAATGGCAATAGCTAGCGAATACTACAATACCTGTATGCAAATTCTTCTCAGAATTGATTATCTAAAAAGCAGTAAAACATATTTTTTTGTATCTGGATTTGTTTTCGTCGTCAGTCCCAAAGAACAGCGGTATCAAAATGATCACAAATGTCAACTCGTAGTCCCAATAAAATGAATTTGCAATTGGGACAGGAACCACCGTCACTACGACAAGCGTTACGTTCTGGCACGAAGCCATTGGCAGTTTATTTTTCAATGAAATCCGTTGCACATTCTGTCTCAATATCCAAAGACCAAATCTTACTTATTCCTGGGATCATATAAAGATCTCTATTCTCTAAGAAGTGAAGCTGAGACTTCAACGAATGATGGTAGGGAATAGGTCTATGTAAACATTCGTTTTGTTTATTCGCCATTGTTTAAATCGTTTACTAATCGCCACATGTTGCCAATTATAGTCCTGCTGCCGCTGTCACAATCACAATACGTACGCAGTGACATCATCTAATCACTATTGTAAGCTCTTAGACATTCAGAAAATCTATTTTGCTTTCTTAGCTGATAGGTTTGTTTTGTTGGAAACCAGGTAAATTACCTCCTTACTCCTCGGGTTTTTTTTTCTTTTTACAGGCGGCGTATTTGTTTTTGGGTTTAGTGATATTATCATCGGCCTAATGCTATATTATAAATGTGCATTTATTGTCTCTATTTATGTGGATCGGCACCTGCTCTTATTATTTAGCTTACACTAAACTCGACTCCCTAGCAAAATTTTCGTCCCTTTTTACCTTCAAAACTACACACTTCAAAGTCCTTCCGATATCAATCAGGCAGCATCAAACATGGCTGACAATGGATCCCGATTGGGATGCGCGAGAGCACGCCGACGGGAAGTCGATATAAATATCGTATCCTTGGCTTTTTCGAGAACCAATGCAACAGTGATCTCTGATTACTCACAGTCATTACCGATTTGAAGGCCAGAGGTATGCTGGTAGAGTTGAACATGCTTGAAGTGATTGAAATAAGGGATGATATTGCATTCGAAGTCAATCCAGTATAAGTTAGATCTTCGAATGCGGATAGTTCTTTAGAGACAGAAGCTAAGATACGCTGATTATATGGAGAGTCGCCTGCGCATGAGAATGTGGCCTCGTGACTCACGTAGCGGGTTTGGGTCCCCGTGCTGATTGCTGATTGTCGTTTGGGGGATTAATGATGCGTTTTGCTATTTCGAGTACGGGACAGTCATCGGTGACATGTGGTACAGTCGACGGTAAAGATTTGTTGGCGCTGCACGTTGTTCCGTTGGGAAACGTTGCAAAAGCGTGTGGATAATTTAAAATAGGATTCTTTTTGGTACCACGTTTACTGTATATTTTGGAATGTTTGTGTCAGATTCTATTATAGAAATAGAAAATAATGTATTCATGACACACATTAAAAAGGACAAAGCAGATATGACAGCTTACAGAGATTATCTGCTGTCCCAAGTATTCATTAAAGAGCAGGATCACACATTGCAATTTTTTTTGTGTATTCCTCCTGATTTTAAGTATGATTCATTTTGCGCGAGGGTTGTTATATAAACTAGTGTTATGTTGGTTGATCACGGTCAGGGTAACAATACTTCTGAGTACTTCATCGTTTATTAAACCATAGTTAAGTAGTTCATGGCCATTTATGAGCAAAACGGTTATTTCCTATCCTCGTTTACGTAACAATAATTGAAAGAAAAACATTTAATCATACTCGTTTTTCTTCAAAATCTTACTTAATATTATTACCCTGATACTAAATTATTATTAGTTACTTACTTATGTACCTATGTTTTGTTTCGTAAGGCAACTATGATGAAAATGCTAATTTGTAACTTACTAAATACAAAATTAAACAAGAAATGTTAGGCGATTTACTTCAAACTAAAATTTACAACGGATTTGGTATCTTTGTTCTTTGCATACTCTTTTTCGTATTTTAGGTGTGTTATATGCTGATATATGTTTGTTTTATGTTTACCTATAACTCAATGTTTGTTTATTGTTCTCCTTAACAATACCTTGCTGATCTGACCACAATTAATAAACTCGGTATTCATTGAATGAAAACAAATTGTCTTGTAATTTAAAAACATTTCTGAGAAATAAAAGCAAACCAACCACAGCGGATACGCAAAGGTCGATCTTTGATGGTTCAATACCATGTTCCCAGAAGCAAAATTATCCTTAAGATTTATTATGAAGCGACTTCTTTTAATGCAGAACTTATTTCTGAATTGGTACCAATAATAACACTAGAGACCATATTTAAACTCAAGGTATTGGGAGAAAAAGGGAGGAGAAATTAAGTCAAATGTTGTAATCTCAATTTAGGAATGTCGCTTTTTGTATTATTTTCATCAGGAGAAAAACATTCTTTACTAAAGGATTCGATTCAAAAGAAGGATTCTTATTGTAGGCCTATCTGAAATAAGCTACTTGCGACCTATATGAATGTTACTCGTAGTTAAAATATGGTACTTACTCGTTATTAGACAATTGTGATCTGGTTTGACTCTTTATTATGTTATCTTGTTGCTATTTTCAGTTTTGCGGACCAATTTCTTCAGGTACTCAAAAGCTTTAAAGCATTGAACTATTTTCTTATACATTAGAAATGAGTGTGGAATCATTGTATAAATAAAAACCGTCTGTATTAATGATAATTTTGTGTAGTATCCATCCAGAAATGAGAAGGTACTTATTCTACATCATTTTAATATTCAAGCTGATAGTTGAGGAGTTCCAACCAGTACTAGTATGTCTAATTCTGACAGGTATCTTACCATTTTCCTGTTAAACCTGTTAATATTACCGTTAAAATGGGTTTTCCGTGACTCGCGCCGAACGGTGATGCATTCAAAGTGTGCTTATGATTATTAACTTAACCATTTATCCCTGCATATTTAATATGGCTTTCTCTTTTACTTCATATGAATCTCTATATTCTTATCATCATATTATATTCGTATTCAACTTCAATCAACGAGAATTTGGTTATCTTTAAACTGATATATTGATCTAAACTGATATCCCAAAACACACGCCTTGTTTGAGCTTTACATCACATCATCTGCCTGTTTCAGTCCATTGCTGGACATAGGCCTCTCCTATTTCCTAAGCGTATTGCATTAGGAGATAATGACTATGATCGCCACGCTGGTTGGTGATCGCAGTAGTGTGTCAACTTTGATGATGTTGCTGCCCATCATCAATCTTCAATAAATAAATATGGTCATTGAGTTTTCTACTATTACCATGGGATTTGTTTGATTTGTGTAAGATTGAAAAAGTATAATTTGTAGTCTTAGTTGAAAGAGCATTCATGGGGAAAATTACCCTAAAGAATTTATTAGCTTTGGTTTTTGTTGTCATGGAGATCCGCCAGTCATTTGCATTAATAGTGCACCTACGTCAATGCACTTGAATGCATCGATTACAAGCGCCTGGCAGGATCAATTGAGGATGTGGGTCGAACTTACTGATGGGTACAAGAATTGGTGCATACGGGTGGTGATGCAATCTTAGCTCAGGCTTAAGTGTTGAGTGATTTTAGTGTGTCAAATGAGCTAAGCTTGTGGATTGTTTACTTTTTAACCGATATCATCAAATTAGACTATTAACCAACTTCAAAAAGGACTAGGTTATCAATTGGACTGAATTTATTTTTCTTTATTTTTATATACATCTTACTCGACATCTCTGAGTATCGTGAAAGTATTTTCGATTTTCATTGAACGGGTGTAACCCTGGGATAGTTCTGTGACTTCATCATCATCATCATCAGACTTCGACGAGGTCTGATGATGAGATCTTAGAAAAATCGGAGATCGGTTGTTTGGTTTTTTAGTTTTATTTGGTGATTATTGTCTAATTTGCTTCTAATGTTCACAGATTTTATGGATAATTATGGATTAAATAAACTTACTCTTAGTGAAGTTATCTCATAATTATTTCACTCGTTTTCAAATAGATTACTTTTAACACTGCATTGCCAAAGTGATATTTTTGAGACTACATATATTAGTAATCTGAAAGACAAAGTAAGAAAACATAATTAATCATTACGTTGTAATTTATTTACATAGTTGGCTCGTAAAATCCTGCCAATTTCCAATTCCGATTGCCAATTCGTGGCTTTGATATTTGATTTTTCTTTCTTCTTTGTATATTTTCTAATGTTATTTGTACGTTTGTCTCTTCATGTATTTCTTATTCATTAATTTTACATTCTATAAGCCTACTATACTTGCTCTATTTTTCATCTTTGATGTCTTCATATTTCGCGCCCAGATTGTCTTTGAAATGTGTGAACAAGGCCTTGCCAATGTTTTCAAAGTTTACGGCCCGTTTGCTCGTGTCAGTATACGCTATAAACTCTTTATGGCCCATCAATGGAATCAATCATCCTGACCGTGTCGGTGCGATTCAGTGCGTAGAATTCCGGAATGTGTTTTGTTTTTGAAAAAAAAAAACATAAGTTGTCAAGCCTATACTAAGCATCGGCCATTTTGGAAAACAGTGTTTATACTTATGCAGTTGTATTAAACTTATACCCTGTATGTACTTGCTAATGTTAACCGACTCAGTGTGGATCCCAAGATACAGGCTTAGCCTAGTTTGGAGCCCACTGGATAACGCTTGAAAATTGTAAACATGTGCTTACGTTTGAATAAAAATTTGTATTTGTTTCACAAGCTACGGAGGGTAAGCTTTTTGATTAAGGACACAGAAGTGTAGTTTACAGTCTAAAACAAAAACTAGTACAGATTTATCATCTCGTTACTTTATCCTTGGTCTAGGTATATCTAAAATATCGCAAATGTCTGGATTAACTAATTATAACAGATTATCACTAAAAGAGCTGGTGTTATTGATTATAATTAGTCAAATGATACATTTATGGTTCGAATCTGGTATAATTATCTGATTCGGAAATTTACTCTTTAAATTCCTTTAATTCATCTATGTTTTCATTCACCTTTTTAAAGTTAACTATTTAGTTCTTTTGAAGAAATTTATATGGATTATTGAACAAAGATGTCCTAAGTAGGCATGGGTATATTCAATCGCAATAATTATCATGAATTATACTTCGAGGTGTCAAAATGACGTTATGGTTTGTACATCAGATTACAAGAATATTTGCCATGCCATTCTGCCATAGTTCTAGAAAACAAGAGTGGTGCAAAAATATTTTCAATACTGAAGTTGTTTATTGTTCTAAGGTTTAACAGTTAACTCCCGAGCCATACCCTGTTTTCGATAACCAGAAATCCCATTAGAATTTAGAATCTAGGCCATTCAAACAATATTTACATTCCAATCCGTTGTAAACATGTATTGTTTTAATGTATATAAACTGGCGATGTTTTGTTTCACTGGTGAAACGTTTTTGTTTGTGACTAACTAACAAATACACATTTCTTTTTTTCGTTTTCATTGATTTTGCTATGACGGCTTTTAGTTTTTTCTTTAGATAAGCATGTGATAAAAGTTACATGTAAATGTAGTGATATTTCTTTTCATATTTGGGTCAAAATTCTTTTCGTTGTCTTATTTCATACCACTCTGTCACGCTTTTTGTTGCTGTCTCGACTCAGTAATACATATAAAAAAAAATCCGGTACTCTAGCATTTCTTTTTCACGCTAGATTTTAATCCATACATCACAAATTGGAAACAAAAAATCATCTCATACAAAAATCACAACTGTTTTTAGGGACACAAAATAAGACAACGAAAAGAATTTTGACTTATACAGTGTGTGTCTTTGATAACGACATTCCTTTTAAGGGGTGAAAGTACAAGTCTTAATGAACTGATATTAGTTAGTTAAAGTATTCAAAAAAAATTTTTTTCATACAAATTAATTCGGCACGCAATGTATCAGTAATAACAATAACTAATAAATTAAACCTAACAATTGACATATGATTTCATTGAAATCTCGCTCTTAGTGACATCCTGACAATTACAATTAATTACCTACCTATTTACATCCTACATGTCGGTGACACTTTACGATGACAAGTCCGTCAAAAATCATGACCCTTGTTCATAAGAAAAGGAGTTAACAGCCCAGGGTGCCTAGCCAAGTTGCCAATGGCTATCGCTCAGTAGCGTAGTTTAGTTTTCCGTCTTTGTCATTCTTTCTTATAAGTGCGACGGAGACAATTTAACGCTAGGTAATTTTGTGTTAACTAAGAAGGCGGTATCAGATAATCGTTTTGTTTATGTACCGATTGAAAACTTCACATTGATTGAGTTGAAGTGTCAAGATAACATCAAGTTTGTTGATCAACAGACTTTCCTAATAAATTTAATAAAAATGTTTGAACTAGGTAATGTGATTTCTAAGAAGTGATAATGTATGTGCAGTGATTTTTGATATCAGTTCAATGAATAATACGATTCAAAATGTGCTGGCTAAGATAGTAAGACACAGAAAGAATTGTTGATGTAAATTTGTTGTGCTCGTGTAGTCCAAATCTCGCATGCTTTAAATTGTAGTATTTTCTAGTAATGGATAATTCAGTAAATAATTTAACGTCGGCAACAGTTCGCAGTTACTTTAATGATTTGATCGAATTAAAATGAAAACGAAACTAGCTTTTCCTCTCAGAAACGTCAAATAAATGTTTGCATTACATTGCTGCTCGAGATTTTTATAAAAATTAATTACTCTTAAATAATAAAGGCAATCGTTATATTATTTTACTAAAATGGTTAACAACACTTTAATCTATCGTTACTTAAAAGCAATGTCGCTATCAAAGACACACATTGTATTGCAAATAAACATTGGGTCCAGTCTTTATCATTGCTGATATTAACATGTTTAAAGCCTCCTTATCTTATATTTTGAAAACTTATTCTTAGACTTTTTTCTCGTTGGTTTTGTTTTCAATACAAGGTGTTCCTAAATCCTGAGTAGCTTGGCTTCCATTTGTGTTTACTATATCCCCGTTGTGTAAATCCGCCGCTGTTTGATCAGGATATTATGACTTGTGTTGTGTATGTGTATGTTGTAATGATTGTTTTGCTTAATGTTTCCTTGCTTAACGGTGGATAATGTCTTTCCTTTTACTCAGAATGTGAAATATTTGTTAACATAATACCTAAAGTATTAATAGTATATCTCATATCTCATGCGTAATATTTAAAATTTAAATCCCTATTATTGTCGGGCCTCAGTATCGTTACGTTTTTATCATTTATATTTGTGGTTTTGCGCCCAGTGGAAATGTTTTCGGACACATCCTGAATTACTCATACTCATATTCATTGATAAAATTCAATCCAATTTATAATCAGTTTTGTTATAATTGTCATGGGATAATTTTAGGGAGTAATCCATGCTTTTTGATAAACTAGTCCGATGTATTACATTACATTATAAGTTTATTTATTCACTGCTGCAATAAACAGAATTTTCCATATGCTTTCAGTACCTACAAAAATATTACTAGTAGCCGACGCTCAATCTCTTTGATATTATGTACCACTTGTGTAGTTTATAATGATTTCCAAAATGGTTCGTTATGTCATGACTCATGTAGAGCTTGCTTGAGATTTTTTAAGAGTCAGTTTGTACTATGTACTTCCTTTTTTTGAATACTAGTACTCACTCCGGCTTCGTACGTGTACAACATTTATACTAAAACCTTCCTCTTGAATTGTTCTTATCTATTCTTCAAAATCCGCTGCGTAGTTTTAAAGATTTAAGTATATGTAAGGACTGACAGACGGCGATAGTTACTTTGTTTTATACTATACATATGTATGTATAGTGATTATGTTTTGCAGTAAATATAGTAACTTGTTTTCGTACTTATCAGTAACGTCTGTTAATTATTCAAGCCACATCGGAATGCTCATTTCCCCTCACTTCTATTATAATGAAGCACAAACGTTCGCGCGTTCAGGGATGAGATCATCGCTAATTTATTAACGCCATATTGCACTTTGAATGGTCTGATATAACAGTATTCTTAACGTACTTGCGATGTTTCTCATCTTAGGTTATGAGGTGACTTATGATGATGAATCTGACTAGTTTTTGTATTAAACCGCCATTTTGAAATGGTAATGCTCATATTTTGTGGAATTGTTTTAATCTTTTTTACATTTTATCTATCTTACGGAGTCTTGCACAGTCAATGAGCTTGAGTCATGAAGTTATTTTGTTTCTGGTTTGACTAGTATATTTACCATCTTTAAATATGTATAAGTGTAGTAAGTATAACATAATATGTAAAATGACATCTTCAACAATCTCATTGTGCAATCAATTATTTGGGAATTCCGATTATGTCAATATTTGATTTGGTTTAGTTTCTGTTTTATTCACGTTACTAGTATTCGGTGAATACGAACTTTTGGTTTCCGGGTTATTTTCCTTTCACGAATTCTGTACATTATTTCATTTAATTATAAAATTAATTATATTTACCTCGTTGAAAGTGTAAATTTCCAATTTTTCTTTTAAATTTTGTAATATTATATCATTTTATTGTTTCCTATTAAATAAATTGACGTCGGTATGATTAATGGGACTCATAAATGCGGTTAATACAATTCGATTATAGCAGGATGGTCTCCTTGGTGGTGACTAAAACCTTCAAAGCTTGTGTCTAATAATATGTATACATTCGTTACCTTATTTCCGAGGCACAAGAGTTAAAATCGTTAACATATTATTGGAGTTGGTCGTACGTGTTACCGTCCTTCGTAGTTTCCTTATTATTTTTACGAATAATGTTGCTTACTTTAAACTTAACATAAAGTACATAAACACTTGATTTTCGACTTGTAAAGCTTTTTGCGTCATTGTTATGGAAGTGCTGTGTATCGATATTTTTTAAGCTATCAATATTGTTCAAATTCAAATTATTTCTTTCGGAAATTTTCATTCCAAATAAGTGTTAGTAGAAGTTACAAAAATTATCGATATGATTGTAGATGGTAAATTTGAGTGAAACTCTGCTATCTAAAAACGCCAGGGTACCGGCACTACAGGTACATGCAGTTGTAGGTACGTAGCGTTGCAATATTGGCGAGTCCCAGCGCTGGGCTAGCGTGGTTAGGATGCTATTTGAATTACATTTTTATTTACATTTAATTTCAAAATCTCACGGGCTTGTTTATTTGACCATCTACGGTAAGTTTGTGGTTTGTTTATTCATTACGTAAGTGTATTTTATTTTACTCGTATTTCTAAGTAAGTTTAACCCTTTTTCGGCAATGCAATGCAATGAAGTGAAATGAAACCGATATACATAACTTAACACTCCCTTTTGTATTTTTTACTGACCTCACGACTTTAGTTTTTCGTTAGTCTTCTGTTTGTTGTTTCTTTTGCTTGTTGGTTAAGTGAGAACAGTTTGGAGTGTTTCTAGGTTTTCTGGGTCTTAAGTATTTATTTTTATTTATTATCTATACACTGTCTAATCATCGCTGTCAGTCGAAAATGACATCAAATTCAAAAATACAGGCGCGACGAGCTGGCTCTCTCCGTAGAAAATTTGAATTTGCCTCTTTTTTTACTGACAGCAATGGTTAAGCATTATTCGTATTTATAAAATTTCGTTGTCCATGTGGTCAATTGTGGTCACTATAATTAGGTATTTGCAGTGTCGCGTTATCCGAGTACGTTATCAGCGTGACATTGAGCTGTATCCTCGGTGACAACATACTGTTGTTTTATATTTACTTTTTGGTTCATACTGGTACACAGTTCGCCTTAGTTACTAAATGGATCATAAGTAAAAACTATTGTTTCAAACATTCTGATTGTGTTATCTTAACTTTTTGTTTGAGAGAGTTTTTTTGTGACTTCAAGGTTAATCTCACAGTAAAAGATGCACAGCATGAGAATATACCCATTTATGAGGTTTTTATTGGCTTGTGCGTATTATTTTGTATGTTTTCATCTTGTTCTTTTTTTCTGTATGGTACAGGATCCCTATCGCGAACTACAAAATCCGCAAATTTCGGGCATTTTGGCGTCTGTTACACCAACGAAGGTGTCATAGGTGCCAGAGTGACAGAGATAAACTCCGAAGTGTACGAACTTCGATGTTCGCGGTAGCGTAGCGTGCTTGGGTTATTTTATTGAAGGGCGAGTGTAGAATTTGTGTTCCTCTTTTTAAGGTGCGTCTCTCGCTTATTTTATTTCGCTGTCTTATTTTTTGGGATGTTTTGCTTGGCATGCGGGTTGGCGATCGCAGTATCTCCACCGCACTTTAGGGTCTTGGTCGTAGTTTTAGGGTAAACCCGGGTCAAATTGGTGATGACGTTTTAATCCCTTAGTCGACTCCTACGACACCCACGGGAAGAGTTGGGGTGGTAACAGATGTATTCTTACTGCCGTCACATATTTTAGTGCAGGTCTATGGTACGAGGTATGGTCTTTAGGTCTATAGAGTTAGTTTTGTATTACTAGATCAGTCGTATCTTGTCCCATTATTCATAAACGTCTGTTAACTTAGCAAGCAGCTAAGTATTGTTTGTTCTTTTCGGTCTTTTAGACTTATTGATAAGATCGAAAGGGACGGTTATTGTATAGCACGACTCATCGGTAAGTAACGCTTAATTTATCAATACAAGATGGCGCTGAGGTATGCATGTAATGAGGATTTTTATATTTATCTTGTATGTAGGATATGATTTATCAAGTGGAGAAGTCAATCTGTCGATGTCACATTCTAACGTAGTATTTGTTGTGCAGGAGAATCGAAACGAGAGGGCTCTTCCGAGGAGCCGACGGCGCCCGAACCGGAGGCGGAAACTACCGAAGCTGCCGGCAAGGAACCTCCCACTAAAGACACCAAGTAAGTACCTTATATTTAATTATAGTTTATCGAGGTTTAAATCGAGGGTTGAGGTTACTCGAGAATTTTAAAAACCAATTATGAAATGTGTCATATTAGTACATTACGACACAAGTGCGAAAAACATGAAATTCGAAACACGGGTTACGAATTTCCTTTTTTCACGTGTCTCGTACGACGTTTTTTAGTACAGATGGCCCTCCGAAGTTTTGGACCGGACGTAAAATGAGCCACTTCTCGCACTAGAGCCTAAAAAGGCACCATCTGTACTAAAATAGTACATTTCGATACAAGTGCAAAAAAAAATTTGATCCCGAGTGAAAAGAGGGCGACAATCACCCAGGTTAAAAAGAAGTTTTTACACGTGTATCGTACGACTTTTTTCATAATGAGTGCCTTAAAAAGAGAAACTTATGCACTCGAAGCGTGCGCAAACTTTACTTTTCCGCACTTGTTAGGAAAAAACTTTTTCATCTTACCCCACCTTTACCTTATAAGTAGAAATACTCAACTGCGACTAACGACGTAACATACGTCTGTGCGCTGCCAGTATATAAATTACATCGGTGACTAACGCTATCTAAACGATAGAAGCACAAAGGTTTTGTTAGTAAACATCATAGTTTTACCGCTATTTTTATACTTCAGGCTATTAAAAGTACATTCCATTTTGTTAACGTACTGAGTTTGAAGGTTACAGTTGTACTAAACACGAATAATTGATAACATGACCAATTGACCATTTCCTACAAAATTAAGCATTTTGTGGCAGAAATGTTATTTTCAAGTTCATATTGATTTATTTTAAAGATGAATCCTGCCGCGAAACGCCGTCTATTGTCAAGTAACAGTACTGCGATAATGTTCAGTTACGCTACTTGTTCAAAGATAGCGTGGAAGGTTATAGCGAAACTGCCCGACTAAAACCGTAGGTATTGTAGACATTTTGAGTAAACGGTTTTTTATTATTTTTCTCATTAGATTAAATGTGAATTAGATTTGAAAATATTATGAAATATATATGATACCTATACTTCGTTTCTTAATTTACGACCTCTTTTAAGTTGAAATGTGGACTATTCATAAGCGCTAATAATGCCAATCGAAATTATCTCATCAAATTAATATCTGTGTAATAGCTGTTGGATCTCCAAATAAAATAAAATAAAAATTTAATTCCTATGTATGACAACTCCTACAGCAGTTTTTGTCACAATGATACCCATGTGTGACAAAAACTGCTGTAGGAGTAAATGTTGAGACATACCCTCTTATTTATAATTGTCTCCTAACTTGGTAAGTTGCGAATTGTTTGTCCCTTTGATGTCTATAAGGGCAAAAGTGACAAACAATACTTAGCGGCTTTTAAGTTAGGAGACGTTTATGAATAAGCAGAATAAGCAATAAAATTAGACATAGACATTGTTCGCATTATATTTGATACAAAAATATTTCTCTTCAGTTGGCGAGCGGCGTCATCTGGCGGCCGCGGCGTGAACCGCGCAGAGAGCTGTCGCGAGCGCGACCCGCCGCGCCGCGGGAAGCACCGCAACGCGAGCGACCCCAACCGCCTCACCGCGCACAACAACCAGTGAGTACCACGCTTTTACGATAGATGGCGCTGTTACAACATTAAATTAATCTCCTAAGTCGTTGTGAACTAAATGTTGTACATACTCTGAAGTATTCCGAAGTTCTATTTGATGAAAATTATTTGATAAATAAAGAGAAAAAAATCACCGTGTTCTTTTTAATAACGTTAAATTTAACAGGCTGCTTGATACGTTAATTGGAGCTACCTGGTATACATATAGCTCTTAGTCGGACTCGAAAAAAAATTTGTTTTCGTTTTCATACATAATAAATGAAATGGTAAGTATCAGAGAAGCTTAAGAATAACACAAAAGTTAATTTCAGGTGACCGACGGCACATGTCAAAATAAGTAGTATTAGGATGAGTATAAGATGTGATATAAAGGTTGCAATACACTTGTTCAGTCATTAAACTTATTTTTTTAATAATTCAATAACACTAAGAGTTAAGATTAAGATACTAGTTTCATTGAGAAATTGATTATTTTTACCTGAATAAGCTTCTCTTTAATTTAACGGTAATCAATAAAAACACGGTGTATATTCAAAAACTTAGTACATGTCAATTGGCTCAGGAGGTTAATTTGAGTACATTTGTTTTACACATAGATGGCGTTGTATTACATTTTTAGTAAAATGTGTCTTTCAAGTTAAAAATTCAAGGCCGTTACGATAGTTGGCGGTGTCTGTTAAAATTAGGTTCCAGTTATAAATGTATTTTAGGGCTATTCCAAATTACGAACGTTTTCCTCTTCAGTTTTGCAATATTTTGAAGTTCTGAAATAATTTTCAACAGAGGTAAGGTACATGAGCGATTTGGAAATGAGCACAAATCCTATATTGAAAACCAATTCATGGTACGAATTTTTTATAAACAATTTTTAATCAGTCTACAAGTAGTGTCACATATATTCAGCTGTCTGTATGTGTTCTAGCTGTTTTTCTAAAAGTAATCGATATAATTCACTTGATTTGTTTTGATGATCGCCATATTTTGAATCCAGGTGAATATATATTTTACAGACAAACGGGTCTTAATCGCGTAAACTTACGTTTAATTATATCCTGACCTAACCACTGGATTGAGCTCCATAACCCGAAAGTCCTCTCAACCGAGCGTATACATCATAGCCGAAAAGTACGTGAAGCTATTGAAATTAAGAAACATCGGAATTTTAATCAAAATGAGGGACAAGGAATCTCGTCCGCGTGGAATCCCGTGATTTACAAATGTAAGCGTGGTGAAACATCCATGTTTAAGCCATTGGATGTTGTGAGTGTTGTGTGTAGGCCTAGTGACAACCCTAGCCTAGAAGTGAATAATCAAGATCAAGTGCGGGTAGTTCGGAAAACCCGCGCAGCTCGAAGGTGTTGATACATTCTCTCGCCAGTCTGCCTGCGACCACGGGTGTAACGTCATGCCCGAAACGTCAGGATATACAGGGTGTTTTTTTTTCGACCGTTCAAATTCTACGTAGTGAATGTATAGGTCATACTGACCAACTTTTACTATGGGGACAAAGTCGAAATCGCGAAAAAATAATCAGCTGTTTCATACATTTCGGCCGGCGTAATGCCGCCAATTTGTATGAAACAGCTGATTTTTTTTTCGCGATTTCGACTTTGTGCCCATAGTAAAAGTTGGTGAGTATGACCTACACATTCACTACGTAGAATTTGAACGGTCGAAAAAAAAACACCCTGTAATTAAACGTAAGTTTACGCGATTAAGACCCGTTTGTCTGTAAAATATGAGTGATAATCGTGAAAGTTTAAATCAGGTGAATATACTTTGATGTTCACCATCTCGACACCATACAGTCAGAGACAAATATATATAGTATATTTTTTCAGCTTATGTCAATGTCTTTAGGTATTAACTACATAGTTTGTCTATTCTTTGACTAAAGGTACGGTTAATGTTAGTTTCCAACACGTTCAAAACCAACAGAATGCAATGCCGCCATTTTGTTTTTTATTTCAGCTATTTTAGAACTATACCAAACTTAATTCCGATCGTCGCAGACATCAAAAGGACATATCTCAATCTCTAATACAAAATCAACTGTAACTGTTTTATATAAGGTTTAGTTTTGTCTACTCGATTAAATTCAGCGCTGGTTTGTATGTAAACAAACGAATTTCAACAGTATTGTTTACTCCAAAGAGTTTATTTTTATTTGAAATCGATTAATTCTATAATTTATCTAATCCCAAATCTCTACAATTTAAAACTCTATTACTTAGGATTAGAATTGCATTTTCACCGCGGATTAATCGATACTGCGACCATGTACGCGGAGTCTCGTATTCTGTACATTTCTTTGTGGATAGAGGTCTGGTTTTAATGGTTTATACAAGTAACTCTGTGAAGGTATCTCAGGATTCAGTGTACGTCGCGTTGCGATCCAGAGCGCATTGCGGATAACTTTCTATAGTTTATAAAAAAAGATTTTAGTGCGTTGGTGAATGAATTAAGGTTTGACTAAAAATATAGTATGCTTAAATTGAGGTAGGGAACTGATATTTCATTTAGGCTGTAGCGTATCTGGAATAGTGATAGTATGTGTTCATATAGGTTTAGGTATCAACATGTAATTCGAAATGATGTACGATCACTTAGCCGGTTTGATAAATCAAGCGATACAACCATTTTTGACAGAGATATACAACAGTCTGTAAATATTTTTGTATATGGTTTTGCCAACTGAACGATATTTTTAGGTATTTTATTCAAATCTTACAATTCAAAACCATAATAAGAATGTAGCAACTACTCTGTACATATTCTAAAATAACGTAAGTTTTCTTAATCAATATTTTGATTTGATAGAGTTTTGTATTTGCAGTTTTATCAGTTTTTAAATTAAAATAGAAACACCCATGACAATATTTAGAACGCAAAATAGGCATCATAGGATGTCGGTTTGCGAATGATTCCTTAAAACATACTAGAGGTTCTAGGTTTTAATCTAGAACACGATTTGTTCAAAGACATTCCTTATATTGATTCTTTATCCGTTCATGCGGGATGGATTTCAATAATAATAGAAATATGCGGTCATGTCATGTCGTATGACATGACATAAGCTATGTATTGTCTTGATTTTGCTCTGACACTTAGGCACTGGTCTCACCGCGAGCTACTAAGTAAACAATGTTGACAGTTTCATACATTTCGATTGCGTGATCAATGTGATCATGAACACGTTGTATGGGAGAGTAAATTTTTTTTCGCGAATTCGAGTTTGGCCCCATAGTAAAAGTTGTTTAGTATGATCTAAACATTAATGGGTTTCTTTCTTTGCTCTACGAGGTGATACATACATTTTTTTTTGTAAAAGTTCAATCTAATATAATATTTATGAAACCAAACTAAAATAATGTAGTCTAAAATCTAATCACGCGTTAATATTTTCCGACACATTAACTCCAAAACTTTCCTACACTGCTTAATTCTACGTTTTCAGTTTTTCCTAAACAACTTATGTATCCAACCCTCGTCTGAAAATCCCAATCGCCGCTTACTTAATAAACTTCGTATCTGCAAGACTCATTCGATGGGAAAAACACCTGTATTCTGAGGGTATAAAGGCTATATTCCCATGAATTTATTGCTATACATCCGAGGTTACGTAACGATGCTATGTCATATACGATCCAGGTGTTTCGCGCCATTAGTAGTAAAATGGGCGGTAACAAGATTTGGGGGGTGAAAGGGGGTAGATCACCTTGTCTGCAAGATGGAGCGAAGACAACTTATCATTGTAAATAAACTGGTGTATGGGTCAAAATTATTTTCGTTGTCTTGTTTCATACGACTCTGTCACGCTTTTAGTTGCAGTCTAGACTCTGCATATAAAAAAAATCCGGTTTAGTTATATTTCTTTGTCACGCTGGATTTTAATACATACATGAGAAATTGAAAACAAAACATCGTCTTATACAAAAATCACAACTCCGTCACGTTTTTTAAGGACACAAAATAAGACAACGAAAATAATTTTGACCCGTACATTCTTGTGGAACAACTCATATTGACCAGTAGCATGAGTAGAATAACTTAGCAAATACCGGTAACGTTAGGTTTTTCTTAATAAGTAAAGCGGGCTATCGGCCTATCGCTCACTCGAATATTATGTTAGTAAGTATAATATTTAAATTATATGTACTAACAAAACTTGATATGTCACATTCGACACATTTTAATAAAGTGCCACATTTCTAATGCGACGTCCATTTAAATATTGATCAGATCAAACGGGTTACTCACGTAATTTTAGTCGATAATTGCTCGACATGTTTCGATCCATTTAGAGCCTTTAGAGGATCCAAACATGTCGAGCAATTATCCATGATGAGGATCCTCTAAATGGATCGAAACATGTCGAGCAATTATCGACTAAAATTACGTGTGTAACCCGTTTGATCAATACTTAAATACGTTTGAGTCTCACGTTAGTTATAATTCTAAAATTGCAAATCTATACGACGTCCATTTGTGTAGTCTGGTCTCTCATTTTAGGTACCTCGTTGTCGGTGAATTGAAGTTTTAATGGAATAGTTGATTTAAGTGTTATAGTCAGGGGTAAAATTGATGAGTTAGGTCTAGTCAGGTTTCATTTTTAATTGCTTCGGTGAATTGTCAAAATTAATTGAATCCGGTAAGAAATTGTTCTTGTAATTTTGACACAGACTCAGTGATTAAGAGATTAGTGGAGATAAGTGAAAAACACAAAACTTTATAAAAAAATTTGATTTTAATTTATAAGCCCAAAAATTCTATAAGTAACCTTTGTTTTAGTGGATAAATGATATCTCTAGTCAAGACGCAATTACAAAACACAGAAAGGTCAACTTGTCAATTCGACATGTTTACTGATTACCTTTTTGAGTGTCCTCGCTACAATAGTGAGGAGAAAAGTTTTGTGTTATGTATGTGACCTAGTCCCACGGTAAGGTCAATTAAGGCTTGGATGTGGGTACCAGGCGACGATATATATAATAGATAGATGCATATAGATACTTAAATAGACAGCCATAACCATTATGACCAAGCAACAAATATTTGTGGTAAATAAATCCACAAATGCCCTCGCCAGGATTCGAACCCGGAACCTGCAGCTTCGTAGGCAGGGTCACTACCAACTAGGCTACGGAGATTGATAATATGTACCTAGTACCTATGATGTGATAAAGTACGGCTAATATAACTGCTAAGCTTCAGACAGGTCGTACGCTACTTTTCCACACATATAAAACAATCGGATTGATTAGAATAGTAAGCAGTAATACCTACATACGCGTTCATTAACGTAGCTCGTTCTATTATACAAACACACCTCATACCTACACGATGATTGTCTATTGTCGAGCACGTATTATGCATTAACTTGCACATCGTATATAGTACAGTAGGCGTACAGTCAAAGGCAAAATATGGGTATATAAAATACACAAAAAATGTCCGAGTGCACCTAACTCATAAGAACATCATAAGAGTATTCTTTCGATACATATCGATATATATTTTTGCATTTGACTGTAGGAACCATAAGTTGGCAAGTAAGGATTGCCATAGTGATTACTCGATAAGCAGACTATTCGGATCGTGTATATGAGCGATCACGATGGAGATACTTGACGTATCGAGTAAACGGTTTCGTAACTGTTACTTGTCAAATCATCATTGCTACAATTTTGGTACTTATAATAATTTTGATGAAAAAGACAGATTTATGCATATGCGGCATTGGCAGGGTCGCTATGTGATCTAGTTTTTCAAAGAAACGTTACTTAAACTATTTAATAAGCATATCCAAAAAGCGTCTCTATCTATTAAAACTGAGTGACACATCTCAAAGATTATTAATATTCCTTTGTAGTAGTAGTAGTAAAACACTTTATTGTACAGAAAAAGCAAATCAAAATATGATAAATAAAAAATAACGGTTAAAATAAGTACAAAGGCGAACTTATCTCTTTAAGGGATCTCTTCCATTTAATCTTTGAGCAGTTCCTTTCCTGTGACCTTTATTTAAATAATAACATTACGTCGTAACATGAAAATGGTACATTACGAGGTATAACAGTACGTTAAAAGAATACACAAGTGCTACAAGTATGGAGAAACGATCTATATTCCATAACACCTGTCCCCTGGGTCACACTCAATGAATATATCATTCCGTTATCGGTTTCACCATTTTCCATTCTGATGTTTCGTATTCAACATTGCTTCATCGAATTACTGTGAATAGGGACTGTCGTCTGGAAATTATAATCCCAAAGGTATGAAGATGTGATCAAATGATGATTTTGTGCGAAGAGAATCGATAGAGGCTGTTAAAAAGTTTTGTCAGCCTCCATAGCCTAGGTTGGTAGTGACCCTGCCTACGAAGCTGACGGATCCGGGCTTAAATCCCAGCGAGGGTATTATTTGTGTATTTATTTATCACAAATATTTGTTCCTTGTTCATGGCTTGTATGGCTAGTAAAAAACCATTTGCTACAACCCCAACTCTTCCTGTGGGTGTAGTAGGAGCCGACTAAGGGAGTAACAACTGGCTATTCCTTTATTGATATTGATGTCAACATAGCGGACACACTACAGGGTGCTTAGACAAGTTGCCAACCGCTAACGCATAATCGTCAATCGTAAACGAAAGGCAGCTAACTGTCTTTGTCGCACTAATATGAAAGAGTGACAGAGAGGGAAAACTACGATACGCTATCAAGCGTTAGCGATTGGCAACTTGGCTAAGCATCCTGTGATCGCCAATCCGCTTGTCCAGCGTTTGATTATCGGCATTACCTCATAATTCGTCCAACGCGTAGATTATAGGAAGGGCTTGTGTCCAGCAGTGAAGTGAAATACGCTGATGATGTGAAAATCGGCACAGAATGGATTTGTAGCCATAGGTATTATAATATAAGAACTACATTTTAATTTTAACAGTGCCCGGCCCTGTATTAAGTAGAAAACATATAGGAGAAAGCTTGTAACATTTTTCAATGATGAATGGCTATTTTTCGGTGACTATTTTTAAGTACACATTTGGGATTTCCGTATAATCATAACATATCAAATCCCTGACAAATACTAGCAACGTGTAGAAAAAGTTTTTTGTCAGTGCATGAGTAACGGGAAAAACCATGTTTTCCACGATTCCAGATTAGTTGCATGTTCTACTACCTATAACAACCAGACAAAAAAAACTTTTGAAGCTCCTTCAAATGATCCCTTCAAACTTTGTTATCATAACTTTATATTTGGCAGGTCATTTTATTAGGAAATAAATATAGTACCTAAACGACGTTGAAAGTAAACTCTAAAATGCAGGAACTTGCCAAGAATGAGATTTCATCGAACGCCGGTCGTCATACTCGTACCACTGCGTCAATGGATATACGTTGACACTAGTCTTGTCCATCTACACTTATGTTTTTAAGATTATTTTCGTCTTATACGTTGGTATATAGTGTAATTGTAATTACAAAAAGTCTTGCTAAAATAGATTTTCATTGTTTTATGCTTTTATAATTCATTATAAAATATTTTCAGCTTTTTGTCAGCCTCCGTAGCCTAGTTGGTTGTGACCCTGCCTACGAAGCTGGAGGTTCCGGGTTCGAATCCCGGCGAGGGCATTCTTTGTGTATTTATTTAGCACAAATGTTTGTTCCTTGGTCATGGCTGTCTATTGTATTTAAGCATCTATATGTATCTATCTATTATATATATCGTCTCCTGGTACCCACATCACAAGCCTTAATTGAGCTTACCGTGGGACTAGGTCGATTTGTGTAAAATGTCCCAAGATATTTATTTATTTATTATTTATTTATTACCAAGCATGATATCTGGTTGGTCTACAACAAAACAAATATATTTACAAATCTGATCAGCTTTTTCAAAGAGCGTTTCTAGATATTTTTGAAGTCTGGCTGTTTCTATGATATTTGTTGAATTTAATTTTTTGTGAGACGTAACAACTATAATAAAGGGTTAAACTCATAACGTGTATTTAGTCACTACGCGCGACATCTTTCGGAGAGCCTAGGTCACCATTATCAAGCACCTAACCCGCTTTTACCCCTCACGAATCGCCAGGTAGGCGGTACATTTTCCTTGGTTTTTTCTTTCTGGCTTATTATGTTTTTGCGTTCTCTATGCGGCCTTTTGAAACCTCATTAGTAAGTTTCTCCATTTGCCTCTTTGCTGATTATGAACTTCACATAACACCTAAAAATTCCGAAGCACAGTAACCCAACGAGATAACTGCGTTGAATTTACTGACGAACGCGTTAGTTATCGGAACCTGGCGGATCGCCAGCGTCGCTCGGGATACCCTGCGCTGACGCATCGCTGTCCGGTTATATTCGGCTGTAGTCTAGTTGGCTAGGGCGATCCTTCTAACACTATAGCCAGTTCTTTCCAGAGGTAAAGACCCAGTTAGGTTTATGAATCATCGAATTCATAATTGACTTGTTATCTCACTTCAGTATGCTTAGCACATGATTGTCGCGACAGTATCTCGCCGCGAGATAGGCTATCCGTCCCTCTTTTGTTAATATAGCTAGTAAAGGACGGGAGATCTATCTCGCGGCGACATACTTTCGCACCAATCATGTGCTAAGCCTACAGATTATGTTACACTCTAGACACGATAGTCGGTTTTTTGTCAGTCATTGACCATTACAAAAAAAACTGAACTGAGAATTTTGTGATTTTAAGGGACCTTATAATTATTATAAATATTATACGCGACTTTGACATCGTTCCCGAGTCGAGTGGCCTATGTTGCCAATTGGTTGACAGTACAGATGCAATCGATGGATAGCAACTCCAATTTGAAATCGAATCCGACCGCCACGTAACAGGCATAGCGTAGGCCGTTTAAAATTGATATCCACTCCAAGTTTTTACTTTATTTTGACACGTTTTAAACGTCCCCGTTGATTGGAGTGCGTTAATTAGGACGTACGCAGAGCGACGTTGTATTGATGAATCTGTTGGCATTTGCAGCTAGACGAACTGGGAAATATATTCGTATCACAGCCGTTGAATATTCAGCATTTCGGAAGATATAGCAAAAGCAAATCTCCGAGGAATAAAGGTGTCAAAGCTCTGGCAGAAAATAATGTATGTTAATCCCTTTACACGAAGAAGAAGAATATCCAGCTGAGTTGTAGTAAAAACTGGTGAATGAGAGACAAGCACGAAAGTCTTTTTAATAATTCAATGATTGAGATATCTCTAATCTGAGTAATAATTGGACATAGTCTAGCGAAAAGGATATAAGCTCTGAAATTAGTCAATTAAAATTAACAGCTTTTCAGTTTGTCTAAGGTTTTTGTGGTTTAGACCCCTTTTCCCAAACATGTCTGATTGTATCTTGGATTTCGGAAGTGTAGTATTAATTAGTTATATCCTAAAACAAACCTTGCGGTTAAGCTATCATTCATTCATCATCATTTTCAGCCGTTTATTGCCCACTGCGGAGCATAGGCCGCTCTTCCTGTACGCCACTGGTCCCGATTCTGAGCTAACCTCATCCTAAAGTGACCTGAAATTGAGGCATTGTTCATATATTTTTGTATTTAGCTTATTACAATATTGGACTCAACTTGTTATTTTTTTACGTCAAAGACAAAAATTCAAAACACTCGTAGACGCTGAGATGATAATTACTTATCTATTCCTTATCTTAGTGTCTATCATCCAGTTATTTTAATAGCTACTGCAATTTGTATTGTAGTTGAGTTTTTGACAAAGATTTTAGTGACTTGGATAATATTCCAGTTGACAGCTTGACATCTAAAGGATAGCTGTCAAAACATTGGAAATTTCAAGCCAAATTACCATTTCGCTTGGCGGAAAGCATCCTGCTGAAATGTAAACAAACTCCAATTGAGATGTTAACATTGAAATAGGATAAATGGCTTGCAATCCTTTGAACGGGCGAATGGCCTATAAACAGATTTGAGATCTTAGAGACGTTAGTGCACGGAAGTTTCCGGTCTGAATAGCGTCGGTCTAGATTCCGAAATTATAGCGGCAATGCAAATGCATACACATCCGGAATGGTGCTAAAGATATACGCTACGGTTGTCTAAACTCTAAACAGCGGCAGAAGGCAAAACATAGGGCAACGAAACGGTCGAATGGTTGGTATCTTCGAATAAAGAATATCATAATGATTTAAGTGAATGCCACAGGGTTCTGTTTTGGGACCGATATTGATGGGATTATTTTCGATAGCTAAAAATAGACGTGCAGTCTATGAGATCTATTTGAGTTAATTGAGAAGCTTTTAAAATCCAGCTTGCTATTTCGGTTAGAACAAATATGTATTATTGTTATTGCTCAAGTGATAAAAGGCAGAAATGAAAATAAACTCCGCATAAAAAACAAATTCGTCGAAATTTTAAATAACATTGAATATTAGGAAAACCCTAAAACAATTAAAACGAACACATAAATTAGCGAAGATTAAATGTAGCGGATTCTTCAGAAAAACACAAATAGCCTTTCTCTGTACGTAAACAGTCCGGCTGTCGCTTCCGCAGTGTTTGTTTGACATCTGTCGCCGGGTTGCGCAAGAGCACGCTAGATTACACGTTCAAGGAGACAACTGCTAATTGTGTGATGTTTCTAGATTTCATTGGAATTTTAGAAAGAAATGGTGTTCAGGTACACATCATCAGCCTTTTTCAGTCCACTGCTGGAGGTAGACCTCTCCTATTAACTATGCGTATAGACGAATTAGGAGGTAAATCAGGTAAATGCCATATTGCCCTATGCAAGCGGATTGGCGATCGCAATAATGTGTCCACTACGATGACGTTGCTTCCCATCATCAATCATATCAAAGAATGGTCAGTTACGGACACTGACGAGTCCGAATCCCTTAGTCGGCTCTTACGACACCCGCGGGAAGAGTTAGTGGGTGGAAGGGTGGTAATGTTACAAGTAAATATGTACATAAGGAATACAAAAATTAAGAAATATTAAAAATAATAAATATATATTGTAAGAAATACGCCTGGGCCTGGGTTAAGATTTAAAACATCTTAATACGACTTATTCAGCTTTTTACATTCCATATAGTAGTATTAAAATGTATCAGAAGTAAAGATCAATAAATATTCACAGCACTACAGCTAAATCTAAATTAGTGCCTTGAAACTTAACAAATTTTATAAAGATTAACCTTAGCGAGCTGCTAAATATTGTTTGTCCCATTTTGTCTTTTCAATATGTCTCTATCTACGGTCGAAAGGGACAAACAATACTTAGGATTTGCTAAGTTATGAGACGTTTATAAACAAGGGGTTAAAAAACATGTTGCTGGTTTAATTTAACAAACTCCAGTTCTGAAAACACAGCGAGCTGTTTTGTCTCTCCCGTAACAAGTTCGAGTATCGTGCGACGACGAAGTCGAGTACTCTTTGTTCAGGGAATTATTCCAACAGCTTCAATAGCTTCGATGAATCGAAAATACTTGACTTTCAAGACGCTTTTCTATTTATGCTTATAAATTTTCTGTCAGGCAGGGCTTTGTGTCTTCGCGTGCATTTTATCTATTCTGATTACCATCTACTTAGATTTTCGTTTTCGCGCTGCAATCTCGAATAGCTACATAATGTATTTGATCTCTCTGAGACATGGGTCAAAATGATTTTCGTTGTCTTATTTTGTGTCCCTAATAAACGTGACACAGTTGTGATTTTTGTATTAGATGATCTTTTGTTTCCAATTTTTGATGTATTGATTAAAATCTAGCGTGAAAAAGAAATACAAGTGCACCGGATTTTTTTTATATACTGGGTTGATACAACAACTAAAAGCATCTGTATTGACAAAGTTGTATGAAACAAGACAACGAAAAGAATTTTGACCCACATACACAAATAGATCATGATTGGAACCCTTAGAAAGTGTGTCGAAGTAACATTATACGTAAAACTGTAAGCAATTTCGCAACTATTTGTCATTTTGACAAGGTTCTGGATGGCCTAAGGTTCACTGTATTTATAGCTAGAATTCACAAGTGATTAGGGAAGCGCAATATGTTTGTATTTGTTACGGATTTTAATGTACCTCTTAAGTCACCGTCAATTAAAATGGCTAATGTTGTAAACAAACAATTCCATAAAATTTCTATGTTTTGGCACTGTTTAAATGTTTAAGAGTAATGGATGTGGTAAAAGTTAATTATCTTACAAATATATTTAGCAAGTTTTAATCAGACGGAACGGAAATTAAAGATATTTTGCATAAAAGGTTTGTTACATTGTTTGCAATTTCTATTGAAGAGGACATGTCACTGATGCACATAACTCGTTAAAGAATGGGAACACATTGTATCATCCGACGGTATTCTCGAACAAAGCCTGCCCTGGAGCGATACGACTGTACCGAGCGGCTTGAATTGTCAGGCTAAGTACAGTGGCATTCATAGTCACAACTTTCCACGGATGTATGGTGTATGGAATTAATCTGAAGTTTGAAACTGTTTGAGTTCAAGCGAGTATATTTTAACTTGTAACTGCGTAAGATGTCATGCAGCCATTAGGTTACATAACCACTAATGACGATGTACATACCAGCAGTTCACAGTGAAAAGACACTGCAATGCATCTAAATCCACAGGGTAGGCAGCGCATAAACGATTTCTTGATCGCTATATCTATGGGCCTGAGTTCCTGCTTTCCATCAGGTGGGCTGAGAGCTCAGTTGTCTACCTTCGTCACATAAAAAAAAACTTCAATAATCATCTCCTAAAGACGGACATCTTTGGCCAATGACGACGATTATAATGTTTTTCTTGAATCGTAATTTGTATTTCCTCAATTTCATCCCTTTGTTAATGTTATTCTCTGTTTAATATTAGTACTTGTATATACATCACTTTCTGTGCAGAATAAAATGCATCTTCGTTCTCCTTGAAGCTGCTCTTTCATTTAGATTTCATAATCAGTTCTGACTTTTGTGCAAGATCTGTTTTCTTGGTTATGAAAACGTTCTTTCAACATAGCTAAACCATTTGATATCATTGTCTTTGTTAATTCGTAATTTTCGAATTAGTTTATTTTATATCATATCACACCTTTATCTAATTATATCCGTCCTCACATGAATAAACATAAGGACTCCCGAACCTTGACGTTTTCCGAACTCTTCCATTAGTCATTTTCTAGTGATCTCAAGGCGATCACACGCACTCACGCGAATATGTCAACTATGCAAAAACACATAATATGAATTCCTGGCAAAAGTTTGATATTTCGTGTTTAGCTATGATTAAATAAATAAATAATAAAAAATAAATAAATAAATAAATATCTAGGGACATCTTACACAAATCGACCTAGTCCCACGGTAAGCTCAATTAAGGCTTGTAATGTGGGTACCAGGCGACGACATATATAATAGATAGATACATATAGATACTTAAATACATAGACAGCCATGACCAAGGAACAAACATTTGTGATAAATAAATACACAAAGAATGCCCTCGCCGGGATTCGAACCCGGAACCTCCAGCTTCGTAGGCAGGGTCACTACCAACTAGGCTACGGAGGCTGACAAAATTACTATTTATATTTATGTGACAATGTAAAATTATTATTTATGTGACATATACGTCGAAAGCATGACACGTATACGTCGGTGTTCTCAAAGTTGTTTTTCTAAAATGGATCGAGATAGGAATGCAATCGGAATTTAAATTGTTCCAACGACCTATCACTATGTGCTATTTACCCAAAAATTTCTCATCGAGTCGCAGTAAATTCAATTATATCTAAAGACGATTCTTGTTAGCGCATGCCAACCAATGTATTTCCACATTACAACACAAACCTTTATCGACCTCCCAGGCTAGGTAGATTTGTGTCAGGTTGTCTCATGATCTTCTTTAACTTATATGATAGTCTACATATTTCCTTTCATAAGATGCAGAAATTGTATGCAACGTACTGAGAAAAATTGTTCTGCGTTCATTTCTAATTTACAAAGAAGGCTTACACAATGCTTTACATATTTGCAGAAAACGATATATTTGCTAATATTTTTTTCTTTTTTATGTGTTGTCTCAGCAAGTACCTACATTGGATTCCATTCTATTCTTTATATTAAATATTTAGATACATAAAATTCTCTAGGCTAGACATTACTAGCGAATTTAGAATCTATCAGAGACCTGATTTTGTAACCAGGCCAAATATCGTCCTGAATCCGGTGGCGTTATTTTCCATGTCAATCATAGCTATCTGTTTATCGCGTCGAGTGCGTTTTAGCTGAGTTAATTGATCCACGCGCTAAAAGCACAGATTTGGGTATGTTATCCATATTGGACAAATAAATATGTGCATAGATAGGTGGCAAAAGAATTAGTTGACTAAATATTGCCTTTCTGCAAGGGAGCTCCCTTGCTGTTTCCGTGGTGCTTTGTATACGGTGACTTTTTGTTAGAATATTTTACCGTCCACACTTCAATTATCCGATTCAAGACTGTTACATATTTTTCAGAAATTTGTGAACTTGCGCTATGATCCTCTCGCTGACGTATACTCAAAACAGTATATCATCTCAACGCTTGCCAATTATAATTAGCTTGACAGGACTCTCCAAAAGTGAGCTTTGACCCAAATGGCCGGTATCAAGTTCGCAAAGCGTATTCTGAATAATAAATATCCCCGGACCTCGATGTAATCCCTTCGTCGTCAGCTCAACGGACACCGCTAATAACTGTCATGTTTATAAACCGCACGGCGTCTGTCTGTATGTTTATATACGGATATATTTATAAAGCTTTAGCATTGACACCGTTTCTCGCCAGTCCGTAATTTGAGATTTTGACTGGAGAAGATTTTTAGAACTGCGCATTTTGGTATTTCGTAACGAAATACTTGCGAGATAAATTATTCATCACTGATGATTCATCATGTTGAGGTACAGATGTAGTGATCATTGTTTCCCATCGTATTTTCACGGAAACGTCCCAATTTATTTTTCTGTCTCAATTATTTTCGTTGTAATGAATACTGAAGTGATTTGTGACAACAATATGAATCCAGACGTTTCCATAAAAAGCCGAAGGGAAAGGATTATGCAGTACGTCTGTAACAGAATAAAATATTGGGATTCGTTTGAATATGATATATATTTCCTTCATTACCTATTCAGAATATATTAAACTCTTGCTTTATTCATCCGAGTTGTTACCATAAAGCTCGTGGTCTTCAATCTGATTATATTAACTGATCTGGATTTTGTCTCTAATCTTTCAACTTGCTATGTCCATGCGTTAATTGGTAGTCTTATGTATTGAACAGAATGCCACTGACAACCTATTGTCTCGGAAATAATATCGTTTGCTACGCGTGCGTTAATTTTCTTGGACACAAACCAGGTCCAATAACATTTTGCCCTGGAATTTCTCTATCTTCACCAGCGTTTTAGTTATCAATACTATTATTTACGTACATTGTCGCTATTAAATTTGCTCAAATCACCGACCACATCGTTCCAAATGTTACCGATCGTTAACGTTGCAAAGCAATAAATCAGTATGGACGAAACGAATATGAACCGCGAGAATAGGATTGTTCTAGAACTAACTAAATGATGTTGACTGGCTGGCTTGACTGGGCGTTGTTTTTTGCTGTAACCACAACTGTTTTTCATTTTGGATAGTTTTATATGAATCGCGAGATTCGAGAGATCTTTCAATATTTATAGGTGAAGTTTCTAAAACAATACTTTTTCTAAAAAAAAACCTTCAGTCGAATTAAGACCCTCCTTCTTTTTTTGAAGTCTGTTGAAAATGATCCCGCAACATAAACAAACTGCATTTATATTCTGTTGTAATCTTTCTGAGTTTGAAAAGAAGTATAGTTGCCGAAATCTAATTTGAAAACTCTTTTGTTAACATTGTTAACAGCAAACTTAGCAAGTTCTTTAGTATCATAACTTGATAACTTTTTAATCGCCATGGTGCACAATGTGTTCCCTTTTAAACCTGATATGTTATACTTATCCAAATCCCGAGTCCTTAAAATGAGATGATGACGGGTTTTCTGACGATTTATATAAACAACGGAAGTAAAGAAATTTAAAATGTCTGATTTGTGTATTCACTTGAAATAAATATTTCAGATTCATGTAAATAAACCGATAGGTCTGCAACCTTTTCGGTTCATATAACTTGGAAGAATGCATTTTATTTTAATTTGAGTGCTACGCTATTATTAAATCTTTTATCTTTAGCTGCTACGCAATTGTTGCATTATCATGTTGTTTTTTTTAGACATCAAATTATATGAAGTAATGACTATTTGTGAAATGATACGAGTAAATGGTATAATGATGCAGATGATACCGAACTTCAAAACGAAGTATGTATTTTTCTCAGAATTATTAACATTTTCAAAAAAAGCGGTACAATATCCAGACAAACTCAAGTCTTAAAATAAAGTACCTACGTGTCTTGAAAGTTTTCTTAAAATCATTTCTTATCTCCCGGCGCGGGGATGTCATTGTCTTCAGTTTAATCTTCTAGACAAAGCTGTTGTTCCACGGAACGCTGAATTACCGGATGGTCTTAGTCTTAAAGTGAAGGTTTTTGTGAAGGGCTTAAAATTTCAATTGCTACGTTAATCTCAACAGGACTAGAGGGAATTGAAATAATTTCTTTATAATTAAAGTAGGCAAATACGAAACCTGTGCAATTCAATTTAGAAAAACAAATACTTGGTCAAGTGAAATCAAGTTAATAAAAACCAATACACACAGACTTTTACTGCTTTTACTAGAAATTCGTCGATTAATTTATTCGCACCTTTTTGCAGAACTGATATCGTTTACTAAAAGGCATGACTTTGCAAAACTTTCCCACTTAAACTACCTAGGTCGAAAGGCTACGAAGTTACACAATAAGCATGCGAATTTCAATCTTATGTACACGGCATAAGGAAATTATGTATGAAACGTTTCTGAATCCGTAGACCTCGCTACGAGCACGTTCGTAGCGGCTACGCCGGCTTTGTCAGCGTTTTCGGAGGCCCTTACGGAGGTCAAAAGATCATCAAAAGACTTTGATCGAGGAAAGGTTCTTTTGCATTCGCAATTTCTGTTTCGAATGCAAAGAAACTTTTTGATTTGTGTTTTTAATTTCCTACATTTTATCGCATTTCTCTTTTGTTTTATATTTTAGATGCTTCGTTGTACTCTTTTGTGTTTTTTTATTTTTTAAGACATTGTACAACGCAATCGTTCACTAGTTTTGTAATTTTATAATCTTAAAATCCTACTTTGACACAGTTTTTTTAAACAACGGATACAATTAATATAACGTAATTATAGATATCCAATCCAATATCAGATATCCAATATGCGATCGCCAATCCGCTTGCCCAGCGTGGCGATTATGGGCATTTACCTCCTAATGCGTCTATACGCATAGTTAATAGGAGAGGCCTACGTCCAGCAGTGGACTAACATAGGCTGATGATGATGACGATGATGATGATAGATATTATGTTTTCGAAATGTGCACATATCTCCTGTCGCTATAATTATATGAAAACTACTTTTGAATTTAAACTATCGTTAGAAGAGAAAAACCTAAAAATACAAGAAAACGTTTAAAGTCACGTGTATTTAGCCACTAAGCGCGACGTTTCGGAGAATCTAGGTTACCATTATCGCAAATTACTTTTATGTAATAAAAAACTATGCTATCAAAAATACCAATGAAAACTACCCTAACAAACCCTTAGGACACTCATTGAGTCCACACCCTCCACTGCGAAACTTTCCACTCGGCCGTACCCATGTTGGCCCATAAACCTCTGGGAGGGGTCGTGACGTCGGCGTCTTATTTGCCCCGTGTGTTTGTGCCCTGAATCACATGACTGATGGGGTCTATTCTTGTCAGTAACCACTAGTCACTGTGGTACAACCAATGGGTACCTGAGCTAGAGCAGAGATGTAATGTACTGAAGAAATGTATATCAAATCCACCGGAAACTATGGGAGGAATTACCCCTCCCTCTTTCCGAAAAGCTTTAAAAAAAATGTTCCACGTAAGTTAGATTACTACTTAGGTATTCAAATCAACTATATCAAAGTTTTAAGTCTGTATAGAAGCCTTTGTAACAAAGATTCAATCATTGTGTTCAGTAAAATAATATTTTCCCACACAATGTGTTGGTAAGGCATTATCGTGTCTAATCTAAACCCTTTTTTTAACCTATCTTCAAAGAACATTTCTTGGATAGTATGTCAAACTAAAGTTTTACATTTCAGCGGAATAAATACTACCAACTACTGTTTGCTTGCCTTTTACATGGCAGTGACGTAATATGCAGAAATGTTCGCAAAACCAACATAATATCGAGCAAAGAAAGGCTCAGTCGTGTCAAAGGGGTCAAACTGAAGCCGTACAATTGTGACGCGCACATACAAATATAACATGAGAACAACAATAATTTACATACAGGTAGGTAGCTACGTATAATATTTTACAAGATCATGCGGTTGCTAGACCAAATGACATTTACAACAAACTGTAGTTACCAAAATTTTGTTAAACGTTGTCTCAGACTTATTTCAGAAACAAGACACGTATCGCGTTCAATTTTGTTCGGGTAGTCTAATTATGTACATGGAATGCGAAGTAGTCTCATTTCAGTATTAAACTCTTGTCAAATAGGTTGCGTTGTATATTTTACCCTCATAACTCTTATAGGTAAATTATTTCATGAGCTTCCGTTATTATTTTTAATTTTTCAGTTTCTAATATTATGTATGTTTGAAAGCCTAAAGCCATTAGCATGATTTGCGAAAACGTCAATAATCCTGCAAATACATATTTGACACTGTGACCTAATCCGCATATAGCAGTCCGTCCGTTTAACGATCCGTAGCGGACCGTCGTAAAACAAGCATCGCGGTCAATTTGAGGTAAACGAGCGGTGCCACGGGATGTTACTAGTGCACCGATTCACTCAGGTGTATTGCAAAGTCTTTTGTAGGTCATTCCAGAAATTCACACTTGTTTAATTTGATAAGTGCCCCTATAGTGTCTAGCTTATTATGTGAATACTTAAACGATATTAAAAATGTTACTGTGTTTATGGTTAAATAACCATAATTCTATTTTTAGATAAAACGCAATTTTCTCTTGTTTTGTCCTCTCTATTTAAAAATCTTTGTGATACAATATTGCTGCGTAGAAATTTAATTGTTTGTCAAGTGAGTGGCATTGGTTTTAATACTTTTAAACAATTGAATAATTTCGAGTTTGCATTAAAAGGGCAATCTAAATCATCTACGTTTTCACTTTATAACTGGAGATTAAAATTGGAATACTTTTATTCTGAAGCATTTGATCATTTTGTATTATCAGAATTAATAGACGAAGAGTTTGATTCTTTACGTATTGATAATTATATTATTTTTGTAGATAACCTTGGCCATCAAAAACAGAACCCTCTTACGTAATCATTAACGGGGCTTCAAAAAGCAATTCCTCAATAAAATATCGATAAAAACTATAAAGTGCTTGTCTATTTTAAATCTAAGCGCAGACTCCGCTCTAATAATATAAAACAAATACAATTGAATCTTTTAAAAGCTAGAGAAGTGGATTTATTAGGCATATCCATTTTCTACATTGACGATAAATTACATTTTTTGATATTACTTTATTACTGGCGTTTACGTTTTGGCATAGTCACATTAGGCGTATATGTTTAAGCTAAGGCTGTTTGGAAGAGATCGCTCTTCCGGGTCTTTAGCAATAAGGCCGCCTTGTGTTTACCTCTTTTAAACATGTTCTTTTAATATTTTGTTCTTTACTCGTATTTGTCGTTGACATGCAATAAAAAATATTGTATTGTATGTAATCATAATGTTTGTCACCATTAGAAATGGCACTGGGAGTATAAAATATTCTTTCTTACAAAAATCAAGTAAGTATAAATCCCCCATCCGTAGGATTTCTGAAGCGCCTCTGCGGCGCAATTTCTTGGCGCTTTGTGAAAAAACTTGACGTTTTTCCAATGCCCCTTTCGAACGTTGGAAGCCGTCGAAAAAGGAACATTCGTTACAAATTTACTCCGGTTTCCAGCTGTCAATAGATTTTAAAGGGAGGCTTAGTGCTCGTGAATTTCCTCTGGGAATCTATTTCCTCGTGATTGAAACACTTGCATTTTAAAAAAAATATTTGAAACTAGGCCCAGGTCGAATACACTGAAATGTTCAATTTAACCTCAAAATTTTTACTTGAACTTGATTGATTTCTTTGTTAGTACGGTAATGATTTATGTCCTCTCGTTTATTAACAATGAATATTCGACTTGTTAATACATGCATTCATTGTTCCCAATTTGTTATTATCTTCTGTGGTTTCCGTTTTGCATTGAATTGCATCATCTATTCGGTATGTTAAATTTAATCATTTATATTGGTAGCAGTACACACTGCTTCCAATATAAATGACACACATGCTTGTACACACAAGTACAAGTATATGCCCGGAATTACGCTTTTTAGGATACTCAATAGATTCTTTAGACTTCTGTTTAATAGTGCTTTCAATATTAGAAAGTGGATTCTTTCAAGGACATCTGTTTTTGATATAAAAAGTATTTTTGTAATAATCTATTATATGTATTTCTGAAGAGTTGGATGGAAGAAGAATGTGCAGATAATGCGAATTGTTCTTCTCACATTAAATTTTAATGTAGACGTCCTTATTTGTGTTGCTAAAACCATTTTGTTTCAATGTAGTAATGAAGTTATTCGTGACCGCCATATGAATTTGGACCGTTTCGTGAAAACACGATGGGAAAGGATCCATCGTTACCTTTCACTTTCAACATAGCTCATATTACTACCAATTTAAGTGCCTTTAAAACAGTGGAGAAAACCCTGACTTTCTCCACGTGGGTGTTTTAATTTTCCATTGTCAACATTATTGCATGGCGATATTGACTCGGTGAGGCGCGCCCGTTTCGCTATTGCATTCAGCTGTTAGGAGTCACAACCCTCTTTTAAACCAGTATTGTCTAATATTTCTTAAAACATCTCGTTGATAAAATATCTATGAGTTAAGTGTTTTTCTGCAACAGTTTTTACTAATTTTTGATCTGTATTTTGTTTTTCAAAATAAATTTTCTTTATCTCAAGTGGTGGCAGTACGTTTTTATTAAACTCTTTTCTTTAATTTTCTTGTCTTAATTTGACTATTTTGTAGTTGAAAATTACCGTAAACGGTAGGTTTTTAAAATAAATGAAAGAATTTTCTCACTAACTATTAGGTACGCACCTTAACGGTTTACAGATTTCCATCAAGAATTTTTTGCAAGAAATATATTATTTTAAAAAGATTACGTTACAATTATTATATGTTTTTCGTATAGTACTACTTCATCTATATTCAGACTTTAACTCTAAATAAGCTCATCATCATCACATACAGTGCTCTTATACCTGGTTTATCCAAGCGTTCAACTAATTTTACTCGGAGAATAACATCTAAATGCCAAGGAAAATTCCCATCATCCACCCCCGTATTCCCCATGCGATTATGACACTTTTAAACTTTCACTTAAGGGCTATAATTGCATGGAAAACTGCAGCGTAATCACCCTTACTATTGCCATGGGATAATGAAGCTAAAGCAATAAAGTTAAGGAGTATAATAGTGTAGCAAATAACATAAAAATGACAAATGTAATTATGATGGGTTTTAATTTTGCTTTTAGTCTTTGGTTATTTTCCTTAGGGTGTTAAAAGCATTGTTTTAAAAAATGGAAAGTGTTAATTGAGATTAATATTTAAACTAGGTTGGGCTCTGTTATGGAAATGTAAAAATTTTTCATTCGCATGTGTAAGTATGGTATTTCACCACGGTATAAGGGGCAAGGCAATTTAAACCGAAGTAATGCTAAAAATTATGCACAATGTCGCTACCGAAGAAAACCTATCGGTCGCTTGTTGACGAGTATAGATTAGATACTACTACCGTTGTGCTTACTGCTAATATCAACTTCTCAAACCTTACTCCAAACACACATTGTTTATTGTCATAGGAAAACTCATAAACAATCTTTATACCATATTTCCAAGTACGGAGTTTCACGGAAACCAAACTATTTGTGAAATGTGACCCCTACGTTCATACGGCGTGAGCGCGAACTAGGGTCATTCTTAAACTGGTTGGTTAGATATGGCTTGCTTCTAATCCCTTTGCTCGGCAGTCTGTCTTTGACCGTCGACGCGAGCGGTCGTGCCGACGAACTTACATATAAATATAGTTGATATTCGCGAGTGTTGATAAATATATCGACAGTGAAATTACTTTTATAGTTTACGATTTCAGTGCATGTGTGTTGTGTATTTTAAAAGTAATTTGTAAGGATTCAATTGTGATACAGAAATATTATTTTATCATGTGTGGAAAACTGCATTAGGTAGTTAATAGCTCTCACATAAATACATTTATGTGGTTAATCATTTGGTAATATGGATTTTCCCGTATAAATTAAAACGTGTAGAAAATTTAGTATCCAATAAAAGACGAATTATCAAAAGTTTTCTTCCTAGTATGCCAATTCGACTGTTAATTAAATTATGCGTTTTAGGCCTGTTAACTAAATACAATAAAATACGTTAATTTAAAAATATAGGTACTGTAATTATTTAAAGCACTGAAATAATATTCGACAATGAAGTGATTGTATTTTACCACAATTAAAAAAAGTTTATAATTATAAATAACTAATGTAAGTCTTATACTAAAATCGAATCGACGCCACGTCAAATACAATACCTGTCACTCACACGCCACGTCAGAAAAAGTCAAAATTTAAATTGAATTTTACGCACTTGCGTGTGAGTCTATATTGCTCTGCGGACCAAGACTTATATATCGATCTTTGGCGTTGAACCTGCGGTGCCAATATGTCAGTCGTTGGCGTCCAAAAGGTTAAGTCGACGATTCCTCGACATGTTTTGACCCATTCAAAGTATCTTCATCAAGTTCCTTGGTCAAAGGCTGACGTGTCCTCGTTAAATATTTTTGTGAAGAATTAAGGTTAAACGTCTTTATAATCGTAAGTAACCTGCATTTCAGCGTTCCGCACTATAAATAGAAAACCGCTGCAGTCGAGGAATCCCAACAACGCCCAACTGTCAGGCTCATACTTTATTATCTCGGAAACTAAATGCATGTGAGTGTTTTAGTAGAAACGTCTCACTTTGCTGCTTACCATTAGGACGGAATTGAACTTACATCACCAGCCTATCTCAGTCCATTTGCTGGACGTAGGCCTCTCCTATTAGCTATGCGTATAGACGCATTAGGAGAAATGCCCATAATTGTCATGTTGGGCAAGCGGATTGGCAATCGCAGTAATGTATCCACTATGAAGATTAGCGGAGTAGTGACGGCAGTAAGAATACATTTGTCACCACCCCAACTCTTCCCGCGGGTGTCGTAAGAGTCGACGAAGGGATTGAAGTGTCACTGACTACATTTTGATAGAAGATAGATGATGGGCAGCAGCGTCATAATAGTGGAATTTAACTTAATAAAAAAAAGCCTTTAAGAGGCTTGTTCAGCTTCCTAAAATCTCACTGCTAGCGGGAATGCCCCTTTTTATGACCAATTGACCATCCTGTATATATCGTCGCTTAGTACCCACAATACTTGATTGAGATTATCGTGATAATAAGGTGCATTCAGACCAAACATACATTCGCTATTCTATACCCCGCTCTACGAAATCAACGAATCACGTTTTGTGTAACGATCGAATTTCGTAGAGTAGGGGGTTAGATTAGCGAATGCTCGTTTGGTCTGAATGCACCTATAGACTAGGTTGATTTGTCAGTCTCCCATGATACTTATTTCGTGTTACTAGGGTAATTTCTATGTTACTTGAGTTTATTTAATGTGTAATGCAATTAAGATTGTTTCAACTAAAATTAGTGAATTAATAAATATGACCTATGAAGTTTGATGAATCTTAATTAAGGATTAGTATCAATAAAGTATGTAAATTTAATTAGTTTGCTATAATCACTTTTGTTTACACCGTAACATTCTAAATAAATACAAATAGTAAATCTAATACGTGTGATAAAATTATACCACGCTAAGGATTTATTCCTTTAATGATTAGCCATTATGACGTTTTATTAATTTACACTTAGTATGATTTTTTTTTAGATTTTGAAGCAGCAATAGATAAATTATTATCCTGAGTCACTAACACCAGGCGCCTAAAGACCAGGCGACGACAATTTAAATACATAGACAACTACGACCAAGGAACACAATATGTGTAATAATAAGTAGGTACACAAATAATGCCCTCGTTGGGATTCGAACCAGGGACCTCCACTTTCGCAGGTCATTGTCAACTGAGGTCTAAAAACAAATATAACGAAATAGTTTTAATTTAGAAACGGACTACAAAAGTTGTTCACTTGGTGGTCAAAAGCTAACATTTTTGCTGGTGGTAGGACCTCGTGCAGGGTCCGCCCGGATAGCTACCACCGTCTTACCCGTTAACCTGCTGCTAAATAGTTAGTACTGTGTTCCGATTTGGGGGTAAGATAGCCGGTGTAGTTACTGGCATAGAGGCAATCCATCTAAGTCCTCAGTGTAAGCAGCGCATAGGCGATTTTTTTGGTCACTATGTCCATGGGCCTCAGTTCCCGCTTTCCATCAGGTGGGTTGAGAGCTCTGTTGTCTACCTTCGTCACATAAAAAAAATACTGCTTGTATAAGTCTATTTTACGATTGTATTGCACAGGATTGTAGACCGGGGTACTAGTTGTACTGATAATTGTATTATCCCAAAATTAGCATATGACACTGAAAAGACGATAACCTATATGACAATGACCCAAACATATGATAAGATAACTGTATACATACCGTAAACTTCTTTTTTTATGTGACGAATCCACCTGATGGAAAGGAGCAACTGAGGCTCATGGACAAAGTGAGCAAAAAAATCGCCTATGCGCTGCCTACCCTGAGGACTTAGATGGATTGCCTCTATCTATGCCAGTAATTACACCGGCTATCTTACTCCCAAAGCGAAACACAGCAGTGCAAAACTGCTATTTAGCGGCAGGTTAACGGGTAAGACGGTGGTAGCTGTCCTGGCGGACCCTGCACGAGGTCCTACCACCAGCAAAAAATGCGTCTAATTACATCAGTGAGTGTGTAGATAATTATGGCTGTTTGACACGATCTCGGTTACCGCTCGAGATAGCAGCTTAATTGGGTTTAATTATAATTGTCTACTTGTAAACAGGAATTAATTACTTTGAGGTTGAAACCTGCTTTAGTTTATCCGTGTTAATATCAAATTGATTAGGTGTTCGTGCAATTCTCGACTTTAGTCCAAATTCTCCGATAAACTTGTTATTTCTCTAATATTCAGAGACATTAAAATATTTAGCGAATATACTCAAGTAATTTTAGTCGATGATTGCGCGACTTGTTTTGACCCATTAAGAAGACCCTCGTCAGGAGTACCCTCGCCTATAGGCCGACTGGTTAGACCGAGGAACGGGTTTTTGGTTTTTCAGTCATCAGTCTAGTTTTATTTAATGTTTTTATTATCAGTCTAATTGACATCGCTTTTCATCTAACAAAAATATAAATAAACTATATAAATATAATCCTCTACATATTATATAGGTAATTATTGATTATTTTTGCAAGATCAAATACTGAATACTTCAATTAAATTTATAACTGTTTTATATTATTAATTCAATTATTCATAAAAAGTATCTATATGGCTCTCAAACCGCGGAAGAAAATGAAGCTATAGGTACAAAAACCTACCCATACTTATTGAGATGTTATGCCCATACACAGATCTAAATAAGTCATACATCATACAATCTTTTATTTCTTACATTTAAACCTCATTGTCGCTTGATACCAGTACTGTTTTTACAAGGAAATATATACGTTTTTATAAAGTATTGGTATTACCTTGTAGAATGATACTTGGTCTAATGTTCCGTGCTTTGGTGTCTATAATAGGGAGGGTAATGTAGGAAGAAACTGTTTTTAATGAGGTCGTTGTAACACTTGATAGAGTCCTGTGTCCTTATGAGCTACCACCGTGACTTTTACTGCAGGTCTGCCTCAAACTTTAAAATCGCAAATTTTCTGGCGTGTATCTCTATCACTCTAATTACACCTTTTGAGTGACAGAGGCAAATCACAAAATTTGCGTATTTCGCAATTTGCGGTAGTGTATTAAGTGCATAATTTACTATCTGTCCAGCTCTCACTCGCATATTGGTGCGAGAGAAATAGAAAATAATTTATGCTAATGTACTTACTTACGCTAATAATGTATGCTAATGTACTTACGTACTTTACATTAGGCTAGTTGGCTACTAAATTGGATTGTAGTACAATTGAAAACATTAAATCACTAACAAAATCAAAATCGTATTCGAAATATTAATATTTGTCCTGCGTATCCAAAATGACAAATTAATATTTTAGCAAATGGACCACACACTAAAATAACGAAAATTCCAACATATCGTTTGTATAGTTTATTACTAAAAATACAGTTAGGGTCTAAAATTAGACAAATGGGTCTAAAGTTCTAAACTGCTTGTGTTCCGTTCTATCTTATTGTTAAAATAGAATTCAATACATACATTTGTTTGCTCTATGAATGATAATTATCAGACTCAAGTTACTTCTTGTTTAGAATTATATCAATCCACCTTACCACTTGTAACGAAGAAACCAAATACAAAACTATAAGTGACTATGTGAGTGAAGTGACAATCGTACACAGTGAGTCAAGTGTATACAGTGAACAGTGAACTGTCATGGCGACGCAGGCGCCGCCGCGAGTGTCGCGCAACGTGTCTCTTCCGGCAGGGAGACAGCCTCCGGCTGTCAGTCTGTTGGCTAGAAGAACGCTTTCTGAGAGGTATTGGAAAAAAACATCTAGTGGACCAAACTGGGGGTCTACCGAACAACGGCAAATTAGATTAATCGGTCTTTGTCACACCTGTAAATTCGTTTTTGGTGTGGCAGAGACAGATGTTCGAAAATGCTGATTTGAAGTTTGTGGTAGGCTTCGCAGTTTCACACAGAATGATATAGTAAGAGAGATGATATAATTGAAAGAAAGACAGAAAAAACATTTGTGACACAACATACACATTAAGTAAAACATTAAATTACAAAATGAACAAAAATGTAGGGAAACTAAGTGCCAGAAAATGGTCTCCAATTCAGCATATTGCAGGGCTGTAATCACAGTCCAGGCCTGGTCTTCCATTGGACCCATTAGTGAGGTCACGGTTGGTGATTGCGACTTCTTAGATGCTCCGTTTTGTGAACGGCGTGATTCAATAAACACTGAGGATCTTACTTAGTACCTATATATATAAACCTTTACCATCGTGTATATTCTTGGAACATATCTGAAAGTATAATATATAGCAGTTACTATGAATTTTTATCGAACTGAAGTTAATTGAGCCAAATACGTAAGACGTAAATTTTATGACATTGCGATGGCAAACAGTATTTTAATGTCTAAAATAATAAATAATACCCAACTACACTTCTGTTACTAAAAAAACAAACGTTCTAATCAAATTAATAAGCTATACGTATAAAACAATCATTACCATGGCTTTGAAATCCTCAAAAACACTTTTCTCTAAAGCACATTACATAATCTGATATAAAAGAAATTGAGTTTCTATTCCAATCTCGCGTTATCGTGGATAGAAAAACCAAGCCCTGCGGTATCAGATGTAATGGCCGGCCTCGGATTCGTCGTTAAGGGCCTCCCTTACCATTGGCTTGCAAGGTAATTCAAACCATTATCAGCATACATCAATCTTCTGCTGGATATAGGCCGCTCCTATTAGAACGTAACCCATAATTGCTGGACAAGCGGATAGGCGATCGCAATAGTGTGTTCACTATGAGTCCTGCTCCTACCAATCATCAGTAAATTAAGTGACTTCAATCCCTTAGTCGACTCTTTACGACACCCACGAACAGAGTTGGATGTATTATTTCTGCTTTAACTATGCGGTTGGTCTAAACCTTATCGACATCAAATTAATGTTGTGAAAGAACTCTCAATTCAAGTCTACAAGGACTCTAAAGAGAGTTACTAGCATTCATAAGCATGAAACAAGTCAATTCGATTCTCAAATAAATATACTTAATCGAGAACTTGTAAGACTCTGGAGTGTTCGACGCTTTTAAGCCGCAAAATTAGCATTATACGGAACGCAACTCTAGGACAAATGTGTCTTACATCGCATGTTACATTTGCGAACATCTTCCTAGCTTTTTGTTTAGATCTTGACCAAATAACGCTCTTTATTTCATGTGGAAGTCTCAGTAATTGTTTCCAACTCGAAATTTTCAGCAATCTGATCGAATTGAACCCCTATTCGAAAAATGAGATTTTTTTACTGTGTTTGTTGATACTGATATTGGCTTGAGTGAAAATTTAATTAATTTAAAATAGGTTAACACAATAGTGAATACAGTCTGAGAATTTGTGGTAAGGGCAATGATGACCGTAAAATTGGAAAAGCAAACGACTTGTGACACGAACGGGAAGACGACTCGTAACCTTGCAGGCTTCCTGGTTTTAAAGGGTTACTTACTACGTTTTAATGTAATACTTTTAGATGTGGATGACATGTTTATGATGGCTACGAAATATGTGCAACTGGGAATTATCTACTCTATAAAACCTTGAAAAAGAACGGTTATTATTCGGTCTGTTTCATTCTTCGGTATATACAATTCTTTGTTAACGGAGTAATAAAAAAATACGATGTTGTTAATTACATAAAATATTGAGTAGTTGTTTTTTAAACCGATTGCGATACTTACCTTGGAACATTGAATGATAATTGTAAATAAAATAATGAAAGCGCAGGTAAGTAAAAAATGGTAGTCTGTCCAGAAATTCCAGATTTACCGTAAACTCCAGACGAGGAAGAAAAACGAAACAAACCACTTCGGTTGAGACACGTGTTTTTCATTGGATTATTGATTTCTTGGTCTTGTTAGGAAATGATTATGCGTAGTTGAAGATGAGGATTTTCTTAAAGCATTATCCAAGTTATCCAACACATTATGTTAAAACAAAACTTGGCAAATTCTCGAGACCCATTCCATGCTTTGATCCCATTCTCATCCGAGGAATTCAATAACGTTCTTGCTTTTAACAGTCTGGAATTTAAAGTGATTCTTGCCAAGATACATCGTTGTCAGTTTTTGATATATTTGTTGTTACAACTTTCTTGGGAGCGTAGTCTTTCTAATCTCATACAGAAATAACTCGGCTTCTTGCTTATTTCAATTTGAAGTTAAAAAAGTTTATATTAGCAAAAATGAAATTATCAACCATATACAATTGTACAGAAGAAGCATATTGTAAGGATTAGAATCCATATTTTCATATTTGTACATTAATGTATTGCTTTCTTACACAACAACATTATTTAGAAAAAAACATGAAAAAGTCTAAAGGATTAAACTAAGATTAAGGTTAATATTTCGTCTTCGTGCAGTAATATCAATTGTTATTACATCAATCTCACTTTTAACCTTTGAAAAATTAATTATTCGTTTTTTTTCACACCCAACGGTAGCTCACCCACTCTCATTGTCTTGTCTCGTTCCATCCAAAACGCCGTAAGGATCGAAGACACATATTATTCTGCCGTTTTTCAGTGTAGGCGTCTGTCTGTCTGTGTCGTTGCCCTCAGCTGATGACGTAGCTTGGTGCAGGTGATGCTCGTTAGCGGTACATTAGGGCTCCTGATTTTGGGAAGACTTTGGACTAAAATTTAAAGTGTAGGTTAACCTTTACAAGTTCATTCATAACTTTGCCTTTGGAATGTCTAAATGGACATCGCAATTAAATGTAGTCGCGTTTGAACGTGTAGCGCGATACGTTAATCTGTAATTTACTTTAGTTTGATTACAACTTGTGCCACTTTCGTATTAATTTTAGTCTTTTCGATACTTTATGCGTTTAAAGGTTTAATCATATTGAAGCCATGAGCGCTAAATTGATCAATGTATTGGAGGCATTTGTGAAAATTCAACAAATTGTATCTCGTTAACTTTAGTATCTACCTTGAAACTAACCTTGAAATTTAACTACGTGTAACCCTTCAAGTTATTTCTTCCGGCTAATCCTCCTTAATTTAATCGTCGATTCATTAATTTGTATTAACATTTGTATTTTATTTTTAATCCAAATGCTTTTTTACGGAAGACATGACAAACCTGAAAGATTTACCACATAACCCACCCGTACTATGACCCACTTTTATGAAAACAAGGTAGCGTGTCGCTATTTAATTATCTTTAGTAGCTTCATAGTAAATACCGACATTGCTATCCAGGTAATCGAGGGATTCCGAGAAGTAAACTAGGTTGTTGAACACTGTCAATAAAGTTATCATTCTACAAAAAAATACACATCTTTTTTTAAGGTGTAACTCGTTTTCATCGGGCTGCAGTGCCATCATATAGATTCATAAATCAATGCAAAAAAGATCTCTCGAAGCGTGTGTACTTTCTTACTAAAGATTTTCACCTTTTCCCCCAATAATTACCAATATATGAATACCAAGCCCATCCAATACCTTAATTGCTTCATCATTTTCCGTCAAATCTAATCTGCAACTCATTTGTTATCCCGTTCATCCAATTCAGCCCCTTACACCCCTGCACTTAAGAATCATTATCCTGTGCCTTCTTACGCTTATTTATATGGGCTCCTGTTTGAGTCCATTAAATAACGATTGTCTCCGGTGCTATCCATCATACCGTACGTTGAGGCCTAAAATAGATTTTTGAACTCATTATTGATTTTCATGGCTTGGAAAGAGGATAAACGGGATTTGTTTCATGCGATATTTATTAAGACAAATGAATTTTACTCGAAGAAGCTAATAACAATGATTAATGTTGAAACTGACTCGGGTGTACCTCAAGGTTGTATCTTAGGTCATCTTATACAATTTGCATAAAATTTAGTCCTAGTCAAATTATTTAGAATCACGTTTGCGGATTATTTGTTATTACTTATGTGTTGGTGTTATGCTGCGTAATATGTTGTCATAAAGTTAGTTAAATATAGCTTGAGATTCCGGGTTCAAATCCCGTTGACACCATTTATTTCGTTATTTATCACAATAAAAGCTTGCCCAAGTTTTGTTAGCAGCTTGCTCCGATATATATCTGATTGAAACTGTACAAAAGTCAGTAGAAATGTCTGCAACTCGCGGAGATGAGCTGAAATCGGATTAGAGTTGAGTGCTCCAGAATCGACGTCGCGAAATTGCGTCGCCGTGACGGTAATTTCATATCTGAAGCGCTTTAAATTGTACTCGGGGATTAAATTGTGTACTGCTCAGTAAAAATTGCATTATAGTGATGGCACACGTTGTCAAAGTAGGTTTAAGCTTCTGCATTTAATATTATTGCCGATTGAAACGGAATATTACTTAAATACTATGGCTCTAGTGAAAAGGGATACAACTTCCAGAAGCTTGGGTAAAGGGATATACGTTTCAGACAAGAGATTAGGCATATACACCCATTTTCCGAAACGGACAGCCTGTTTTTAATTAAAAGTAATACTATGTTAATAATAAGCTCTTCCAGATCTCGATAATAAATCTAAACAAAGCTTCAGTTGTGATATTAAATGAAGATGAGGTAGAATTAAATGTGGGATAAGATATTTTTTTTGTCAGAGTAAATAATCATACAGGAACATACAGGATTATGATAAAAAGTTTTTTTTATTTACTCGTTGATCTTTTGAAACCAATATCTGACTTTCAACCTATTGTTCTAGCATCTTGGTATATTCCCACCATTAAATCCAATCTTTGCAAATATTGTCTTCCAACAATTTTAATCGTCCCTATATTTTACACTTTCACAACACAAACCAAATCGGGTTATGTGTCAGATGCCAAAGGTTAAAATACGGCGCAGCTGAACCGATCGCTGCACCAAATCCGCAGTTTCCTGCGCTTGTTTGTGCATTTGCAATATTTCTGGGCATCACTACGATCAACAATACTCAACAAAAGCGATTAAATGTCACAATTGATTCATAATAGCGTTTTGGGAGTTGAAACTCATGGAACTGTGGTTTACGGTGTTGCTAAGTTTTGGCACGAGTTAGGTTTATTGCTTTTTAATTGGTCTTTGTTTCCTAGGCTTAGAACTTTCACGAGTTTGGGATTTGTTCCGGTGATATTAATTAATATTTTGATTTTTTTGCCAGGTAAGTTCGGTAAATATTAGTTTGATACCTGGAAAAATGTAGTCATTGTGCTGTTTAGTTAAAATAAGGGTTGCTTTTGTATCTTTTTTGTACAGAACCCTAAAAATGGCCATCAAGTCTTTTAGAAAAAGGTATTTCCCTTTTATGCCTTATTTATAGCTAGTTCGTGAATTTACACATCGTTCTTCCGTCTTTCTGGAGCCTTTCCTATTACATATGGAATTAGGAAGTAAATAACCATGATCGCCTCGCTTGGCCATCACAGTATTAATGATGATGGTGTTGCCCATCATTAGTCTTCCATAGACGAATATTCTTTGACACTTCAATCCTTAGCTTAGCCGACTCTTAGGACACTCACAGAAAGAGTTGGGGTGATGACGAATGTATTCTCACTGCTGCACACGCTTTAAGTACGAATTTACGCGTCATTTCATTCAGATGCTTTAGCACCATTGTTAACATGTTTGAAATTTGATAACCACAACAGGATATCTGCAACAGAACTCTGAGTTACTTCAAACTATAATCCACGAATCAGATCTAACTTTATAGTTAATAAAGTCTCATTTGCAACGCCTTTACTTGCGAATAGTGAAACTCATATGAATGGTCTAAATGCGTGTATACGGGAATAGTCCAGCTTCCGGCCAATGTTTGGATCGACTTCCTTCGCGACTGACCTTTGCTCTGATTTGTGTGTCATCACTATATTTAGATCTGCTGCGAGAACAGGTATTGTGCTTAGTATCGTTGAAGGATGCAATACCTTATTGGTCTTGAATAGTTGATGTATGTTGTCGTAGCTGATATCGCCTTAATGTGTTAATCGAACGCTGTCTGCAGTATCAGTTACAAAGTAATCGTTCTTTGATTTTATAGTTTTGCGACGCTACTTGTAGTTCTATAACTGTTATACTGATTGTATTTGTTGGTTTTGGACTAGTTAAATTAGTAAATGTCTAATAATTTTATAATCGATCGATATTTATTTCTATAATTGATAAAACTATGACGTGCAGTGATCGGTTTTTTGGATTCACCCGGCGGGTCTCCTATAGTAACTTAAAAATAAACTTTTTATGTATACGTATTTCCATGCAATTTGCCATGTTACTGTTCATAATCTAATATAATAGTATTCATTTTTTTATACGCGAAATCCTGCGAGGGTGAATCCAAAAAACCGATCACTGATGATGTGAAATTCGACGCTTACCCCCTTAGTCATAAACGTCTCCTAACTTAGCACTCCGATGAGATCGAAAGGGACAAACGATACTTATCGGCTTGCTAAGTTAGACGACGCTTATGAATAAGAGGGATATAATGCTCATTGATATTACGAGATTAATACGAACATGAAAATTGTTAGGTTAATGTATCGGGTACATTGAATGTTGCAAAAAGGATTCAACCCACGAAAACGTCTTTAAATTTAAAAGCTAGCATCAAAAATAGTATCAATAATACAGTTTCTAAGCTGAATCCTTTTCCCTTATACAGGGTGTAAGTCTGATACGGGCGAAGCTCTTAACGAGTGTTAGTTTACAATATAATAAGTACATTCAAATAACTTTTACTTAAAATTAGATCAACAAAATTCTCCATACAAAATAATTCGGCGCGCAATGTAGAGTAACATACGCGAGTTAAACACTCGTTGACAGCTAATTTCTAAAGCAGGTGACGTAACTGCCATATCAACAATAACAAATGTTCGTACCTACATTGTTGCTCCGATAATCTTTAAAAAAATCTGTGGGGTCATAATTAAGAGTAACTTTAAAAAACATTGATTAATGAGTGAATCCCATGCCTGGATTAATTGATCGCCCGTATTAGATTTACACACTGTATTATAAAAAAACCGCATTTTTGTCACCGTGTCTGGTAACTATGAGTTGTAACGAATGCCGTTTGGTGTTACAGTGACCTTGAAGGAGGTGCAGCCACCGCGCCGTCTGGATCCTCCAGCAGCTCCAGCCTATCCTCACGGAGTAATGAGAGCACCACCGTCCCTGCTGATCAGCAAGGTATACCATCGTCACCACTATCATCATCAGGCTATGATAGTCCACTGCTGGACGTAAGCCTCTCCTATTAAACGTATAAACGCATTAGGAGGTAAATGTCCATAATCGCTACGCTGGGCAAGCGTATTGGCGATCGCAGTAATGTGTCCACTATGATGACGCTGCTGCCCATCGTCAATCTTTTATCAAATCATGGTTAGTAGCACTTCAATCCCTTAGTCGACTCTTAAGACACCGGAGGAGTTGGGGTGGTGACAAATGTATTCTTACTGCCGTCACCACACGGCCCAACACCCACGGGAAAAGATGGGGGCATTTTTATAATATATTTTATAACATCTTCCCCGCAGCTTCGCAATCAGATTAATAAGGTCTAATAAGGGTCCTGGACTGCGACCAATATAACATGGACGTCTAACGCCAGCTCAAAAATGCCCCCAAAACCAATTGTTCATTTGTGCCAAGATGGGCAGGACATAGCGCTTTTCTTAACACCGCGCATATTTCGGCGCAACATATGTTTATAGAATATAGCCAATCAAAACTTTGATGGACCAATCACAACTATTTTAAAATGGCGGTTTAAGTTTTTATACATACATTCATTACCGTGATACGTAGTAGAGGGGGTGACACTTGACAACTAAAATTCAGGACCGTTTTTGAAAAGCAATTTAGTATGGCGTGCGGCTTCTATGTTTTATTTGTTCGTAGAATCTTGTTATAAAATCGCCTACGGCTCGTTTCATAAAACCACAAACGTTTAATGCCTCTTATTATGCGCCAGCATAACTAACTATTATATTATCTTCCCCGCAGCTTCGCAATCAGACTGGTCGGAGGAGGAAGATCCCCTCGCCCCGCAATGGTCGGACAGCCTGCCCCCTCAGATCCTGGACTCTTTGCTGCTGGACCACCGTCATAGGAAACGGCAGGAGGTTATACATGGTAAGTTATTGTTGTACTGAAAGGATATACAGGGTGTAATCGTTAAGTGTGGCCAAGCCATAATTCCGTAAATATATCAGATATCAGAAAACTTCCAACTGATATCGAAAGTGCGTTACCCAACGAGTAAAATTACACTAATAACTCTTTTGAAATAAAATCACAAATATCTCAAATATTAACTTCAAACCCTTCCATACATTTAGTACGTAACCGTTAATTCAAAGAGTAGTTTAATACGAATATTTTTTTATTTAAGAATAAAAGTTAGATTAATTATTTCGTAAACGGTAGTATTATTATTTTATTACAATGTATTCGTACAAATAACGAATCTCTAACAGTTTTATCTGTTATGACACCCGACATTTTTTAAGGCTTGTCGTCGTACTAAATGTATGGGAGCGTTTTAACTTAGTATTTTTAATATTACTCCGTCTATTTAGAAAAAGTTATTGATGCAATTTTACTCGTTGGGTAACGCACTTTCGATATCAGTTGGAAGTTTTCTGATATCTGTTATATTTACGGAATTATGGCCTGGCCACACTTAACGATTACACCCTGTATAGGGTGTGGCCTACAACCGGGGTGAAAATTTAAACGGCGCATTATTAAGATAATCAACAACCAATTCCACATATTGTACGAGGGCCGCTCTGAAAGTTTTGAGAATCTAGGAAACTGTATAAAAGCCTTTTTTGTTTTTATTATCGCCTTTCTTAACTCTTTTTGATAATGTGTACAAATACTTTTTGGTAATGTGTATACAGGATGGAAAGAAAAGTCGGGTCCTGGAGGGAAACTACCTTAAATCCTAAAGTTCATGATATTAGGCACCTTAGTGTTTGATGTATGCCATTTGGAAAACACTGATACTTTTGAATTACCAACTCTGAACTCAATAATATATTTGTCCCAACGAGACTATACCCGTTCCATTAACAAAATTCTCGGAAATATCGAGTAACATATCGAAACTTATCATGAACAACGCTGCATCTCAAGGCACTACCTTTTAGTAATTTGAATTCTAACAATGAAGCATTAGAATTCCAATAGATTACTTGACCCATTTTTAAAGTTGATCTTATATTATTAATCAATATCTGATTAACGGAAAAAAAATATAAATATATTTTTTCACGACCTAGACAACCGCAAAATTATAACTTAAAATTTAAACTTTCGTTACCGCGCGAAAACGATACTAGCCATGTTAATGCTTAGATTATCTCTGGTGTGACGTCACTCAAACCGAAAACAAACATTTGACATGTCACTTATGTTATGTCAATGTCACCGCAAAGCTACATGCCTACATGTCCATGGCGAATTTCACTCGTATAAGATTCGACATGAAGTTAGTTTAAGATCCTATGACTTCACATCATGGCCGACACCGTTTTCAAAGTACAAAATTTAAAAAAATAAAACAAATTTTTCAATAAAAAATATGTACCCATCAAACTCTTTTCATACACCGCAATCGAAAAATATTGATCTTTTCAATAAATACTACAGAAAATAATAATTTTTTGCACTAAATTTGGTATGAGTCAAGTAGCCTATTGCCGGCGCGAATTATTTTGGATTAGAGCATTGTTCATTATAAGCAACGAATAAAAAACAGTCTAATTGAGAGCATCCTCCTTGTTCGAAGTAGATTAAAAATAAAAACACTTTCTAACCTTTCGTCAGCCTCCGTAGCCTAGTTGGTAGTGACCCTGCCTACGAAGCTGGAGGTTCCGGGTTCGAATCCCGGCGAGGGCATTCTTTGTGTATTTATTTATCACAAATGTTTGTTCCTTGGTCATGGCTGTCTATGTATTTAAGTATCTATATGTATCTATCTATTATATATATCGTCGCCTGGTACCCACATCACAAGCCTTAATTGAGCTTACCGTGGGACTAGGTCGATGATATTTATTTAAGATATTTATAACCTTTCCACAGAACTGATCGTCTCAGAAGGCTCCCACGTCCGCTGGCTCAAAGTCTTAGGGGTCGATTTCCTTCGGCCCCTCGAGAAGCAGCCGTCCCTCTTACCCGCTGAAGAACTGAAGGCCCTCTTCCCCAACTTGCCTGGCGTGAGAGAGAGACACGTGAAGCTGTACGCTGATCTGAGAGCGTTGAGGAACGATTGTAGCAACCATGTTGTGCCGTTTAGGGCTGTGGCTGATGCTGTGCTGGCTACGGTGAGTTTTTATGATTTTGAGTTATATAAGGCTATCATCACTACCACTGCTGAACATAGGCGTGCGTTTAAAAAAAAACAAATCCTGAAAATCAGATTTTTTAGTACAGATGGTGCCTGTTTTGGGCTCTAGTGCGAGAAGTGTGTCATTTTACGTCTCGAAACTTCGGAGGGCCATCTGTACTAAAAAACGTCGTACGAGACACGTGCAAAAACGAAATTCGTAATTCGTGTCGATTTAAAACACTGCCACTCGTTTCGTATTTCATGTTTTTCGCACTTGTGTCGATTACGACACAACATGAAAATGGATAAAAAAATGGTCCAAAATGCTTGTACAAAATTCGAGTTTCCGTTAGACCGTTAAAAAAGTGACGTTATTATTATTATTATTTTTTTTATTTCTTATTGTGCAACCTGCATCTACACAAGAAATAATAAAATAAAAACAAAAAACAGCTCGTGATTCTGATTAGAATGAGCCGTCCCTTTTACCCGCTGAAGAACTGAAGGCCCTCTTCCCCAACTTGTCTGGCGTGAGAGAGAGACACGTGAAGCTGTACGCTGATCTGAGAGCGTTGAGGAACGATTGTAGCAACCATGTTGTGCCGTTTAGGGCTGTGGCTGATGCTGTGCTGGCTACGGTGAGTTTTTTAATGATTTTGACTGATATTTGCTGATCATCACTACCACTGCTGAACATAGGCGTGCGTTTAAAAAAAAATCCTGAAAATCTGATTTTTTAGTACAGATGGTGCCTTTTTTTAGGCTATAGTGCGAGAAGTGTGTCATTTTTGTGTGAAATTCGTAACTCGTGTCGATTTAAAACACTGCCACTCGTTTCGAATTTCATGTTTTTCGCACTTGTGTCGTAATGTACTATTTCCAGATCTGGAAATGACAAAAAAAAATGGTCTAAAATTTTTGTACAAAATTCGAGTTTCCGTTACGTGACTCTCGTAAGGTCATGTAAGAAAGTGAGTTTTTTTTTTTTTTTTTTTTTTTTTTTTTTTTTTTTTTTTTTTTTTTTTTAAATACAAAAAAAATCAAAAAACAGCTCGTGATTCTGATTAGAATGAGCCGTCCCTTTTACCCGCTGAAGAACTGAAGGCCCTCTTCCCCAACTTGCCTGGCGTGAGAGAGAGACACGTGAAGCTGTACGCTGATCTGAGAGCGTTGAGGAACGATTGTAGCAACCATGTTGTGCCGTTTAGGGCTGTGGCTGATGCTGTGCTGGCTACGGTGAGTTTTTTAATGATTTTGACTTGTATAAGCTATCGTCACTTTCATCAGCCTTCAGTCAAAATCTGATTTTTTCAGATCTGGAAATGAATAAAAAAAGGCCTAAAATGTTTGTACAAAATTCGGGTTTCCGTTACGTCACGCTCGTAAGGTCATGTAAAAAAGTGATTTTTTTTTTTTTTTTTTTTTTTTTATTTTTTTTTTTATATTTCTTATTGTGCGACCTACATCTACATAAGAAATAATAAAAAAAAAAAACATTCAAAAAACAGCTCGTGATTCTGATTAGAATGAGCCGTCCCTTTTACCCGCTGAAGAACTGAAGGCCCTCTTCCCCAACTTGCCTGGCGTGAGAGAGAGACACGTGAAGCTGTACGCTGATCTGAGAGCGTTGAGGAACGATTGTAGCAACCATGTTGTGCCGTTTAGGGCTGTGGCTGATGCTGTGCTGGCTACGGTGAGTTTTTGTATGATTTTGACTTGTATAGCTGTCGTCACTATCATCAGCCTATATCAGTCCACTGCTGAACATAGGCGGGCGTTTTCCAAAAAAAAAAACCGAAAATGTGATTTTTTCAGATCTGGAACGGAAATAAATAAAAAGTGTTCAAAATGTTTGTACAAAATTCGAGTGTCCGTTACGTGACGCTCGTAGTATAGGTAGGTCATGCAAAAGAGTGATTCTTATTACGCGACCTTAAAAGTGACGTAATGTTTTTTTTTAATTATTTCTTATTACGCGTACTGGCGAATTTCTTATTAGAGTGAATTTATTTTAAATGATTTTGACTTATACAGGCTGATCATCAGCCTATATCAGTCCACTGCTGAACATAGGCGGGCGTTTTCCAAAAAAAAATCCCGAAAATCTAATCTTTTCAGATCTGGAAATGAATAAAAAAAATGGTCCAAAATTTTGTACAAAATTCGGGTTTCCGTTACGTGACTCTCGTAAGGTCATACTAAAAACGTGACGTAATGGAATTTTTTTGGGAGATATTTTTTTATTATCTAGGTCAAATCAGCTCGTGATTCGGATGCGAATGTGAATGAGAAATTTTGCAAATTGCCTCTCTTTCTAGCCAATACGTGCATGCGTTAGAGAGGCAAACAGCGAAATCGTAAAATGTAACTTTATGAAACGCGACCCAGGCCTCTTTTATTATTTATGCCTATGACCGCAATAGGAGGTAAATGCCCATAATCGCTACGCTGGACAAACGGATTGGCGATCGTAGTAATGTGTCCACTATGATGACGCTGCTGCCCATCATCGATCTTCTTTTAAAGAAGTCAGTGACATTTCAATCCCTTAGTCGGCTCTTACGACACCCGCGGGAAGAGTTGAAGTGACAAATGTATTCTCTCTGTCACCATACGGCCATTTCATTCACAAACAAAAATACGCTGGAACTTAAAAGTAAAAAATAATGTTGGTTCTCACCACTTCGGATTTCCTATCCGAACCTTTTGCCCTATTCATTGAAATACAATATTACTTGTATTGCTAGGTACCCTATTGGACTGATCTCTGAAGTCGGTGCCAGAGATGTGGTACTTTCGGCTCCAATTTGACTTACTTAAAGTCAACTTTTGCAAGATTTCTGCTAACATTATGTTTGTAAATTATAAATATTAGATGTCATATACCAAAGAAAAACGACCAAGATCACCTATGTCCGAGGTGGGGATCGAACCCACGTACTCAGCTTCCGCGGCTGATGCCTGTACCCCTCGGCCACTCGGTCTTAGCAACCACCGGTCAAATTTCTCGGGTATATGCAATCCCTTACAAGGCTAGGCGCCTTTGACCATTCTCTAAGGGCAAGCAATACATGCCTGCACCTCCTATTAGAATACTTTACAGTTTTCTGGAATAGCTAGAGAGAGCTGGTGCTGCCATCTACCTCGGACATAGGTGATCTTGGTCGTTTTTCTTTGGTATATGACATCTAATATTAATAATTTATATAGTATTAAGTAGTGTGACTACTCGGGAAAAATTAAAAATACAAATCAAAATATTTAGTTAATAAATAATTTGATTTGTGTTTTCTCAATATGTTCATTAATAATGCCTCCTTAAGTAATATTAATTGCAACAACACAAATAAATATGAATACTCAAGGGCCTGAGATATATTTAAAATCATAGGCAAGTAACAACTTCAGTACAAAATCTGACACGCTCGGCCACCATACAAATGAATGAACTTTCTTCTATCCAAATCTAATAGGGATGATGACTGGCAAGTCAAATCAGCATCTTTTTTCGAACTGTCAAAACGATCGCCACTACGGAATTTTATATGAAATACTCAAAAGTGACGTTACGTTTGAGTACTGCCAAATGACCTACTCTTTTAAGTTCTTTTCAATTTATTAAATAGAAGTTCTGTCCAAAAATTACTGCAATCTACATCTTAGTAGTTATTTCTTCGTGTATTATGCTGTGCATAATGTTAAATAATTTATTTTAACTACAGTCATCATCCCTATTCTGTGTTCCTAACATTCTGATTGGTTTCAGCTGGGAGACTCTGGCTACGCATCCTGCCTGTCTCGCTTCTGCAGCGGGCAGCGACTCGCACTCGAAACCCTTCGGGAACGTCGCCGGAAGAATAAGGATCTCCACCACTTCCTGTCCGCCAGGGAGCAACTGCCGCGATGTGGGAGGTTGCAGCTTAGGGACTTGCTGGCTTGTGTGTGGCAGAGGTAAGGTTTATTCGAAAGGCCAAGTTTTCGAATAATATTCGAAAATAGAAACGAATATTATTCGAAAATAGAAACGAATATTATTCGTTTTTAGTTAGGGGTGTTCGAATATCTTAGGCCGTATTATTCGTATTAAGAGTTTTTTTTACAATAAATAATAAATAAATAAATATTAAATAAATATCTTGGGACATCTTACACAAATCAACCTAGTCCCACGGTAAGCTCAATTAAGGCTTGTGATGTGGGTACCAGGCGACGATATATATAATAGATAGATACATATAGATACTTAAATACATACACAGCCACGACCAAGGAACAAACATTTGTGATAAATAAATACACAAAGAATGCCCTCGCCGGGATTCGAACCCGGAACCTCCAGCTTCGTAGGCAGGGTCACTACCAACTAAGCTACGGAGGCTGTCGAGCTGATGAACAAATAAAACATGGAAGCCGCACGCCATACTAAATTGCCTTTCAAATACGGTCCTGAATTTTAGTTGACAAGTGTCACCCCCTGAATTAGAATGTCAACCTATAAAAACTTAAACCGCCGTTTATAAATAGTTGTGATTGGTCCATCAAAGTTTTGATTGGCGATATTCAATAAACATTTGTCAAAGATGTTGCGCCGAAATATGCTCGGTGTCACAAAAAGCGCTATGTCCTGCCCATCTTGGAACAATTGAACAATTGGTTTTGGGGGCATTTTTGAGCTGGCGTTAGGCGTCCATGTTTTATATGATTATATGGTAGCAGGTTTCAAGTGTCCGAATAATAGGCGAAAATAGAAACGAATATTATTCGTTTTTAGTTAGGGGTGTTGGAATACCTTAGGCCGTATTATTCGAATCAAGAATTTTTATTTTCAATTCAAAAAAATATTAGATCTAGGGTAGGTACAGTCAAGTGCAAAAATAAGTATCGAAAGAATCCACTCATAAATATGTTACGACGTTCTTATTACACAGAATTAGAGTGCACTGGGACATATTTTTGAAAATTTTTGTGTACACCTTATTTTGTCTTTGACTGTACATAGTTATGTTTGTCACTTACTAAAGCCTTCTTGGCTTAATTGTAAGATTTGTCGCAAATTCCTGAATACCTAGCTGAATCTTTGCTTGGGTTCATTCAAAACAGACCGATTACAGAATCGATCATATCGTCGGCTGACAAGCAAAAGTCACTATAAAAACTCACTATTCTTAGAAACCTCGTATATCGCTCTTGTGTCAAAACTGAGATACGACGTTTATTTCAAGTAGGTATTTGTTACTTAGTAAATTTTTGCTTGTGAACCGACGAATTATAGACATTTTTAGGTAGACTAAGCAGTTATTGATCCCAACGGCAGTTACGAAATCTCAAAGTGACCGTATTGAGTTCGAAATGAAGTATCTGATGGCGACTAACTAACCTAACCGGTATTACAAATAGTTCAAGTTTAATTAATAATTGTTAAGTATAATTTGTCGTTCATAATTATTACAGTTACACACTCAAAAAGTGATTAATTTTCAATCGCAGTCAAATCGAAATACAAGAATACTCCCAAAGTCTACACCTAACGCTAGCTAAACTAAAAAAAAAGAATACTTACCTGAACCCACACACTATTGTACAATATCAATATGTCCATTTATTGAACGTATTGTGAAAATACAAAGATACATTTTAAATTAACTAAATATTTTGATTTGTACTTTTTATTTTTCTTTAGTAGTCACACTACTTAATACTAAAAGAATTTTTGAAATGATTTTTTTAGGGACAGGTTTTTTCGTCAAGTCTATTCTTATTTTTTGATTGTAAGGCAAAAGGTGCGGTAATATTAGAACACATTGGTAGAACACATTTGTAGCATCGTAATCAAAAATCAGTTACGTCGAAAAACTTTTTTCGAATAAAGGTTAATTATCTCTGGAACCAAGCCGAATCCAGGAAATTTTTTTATAACATTAAATACTCTAAATATGCTCAGGAATTCAGCATTAAAATCTTTCGGAATGATCACGAGCACCGTGTATTAATTATAAATATTTGATGCCACCTCGGACGTTAGGTGATCTTGGTCGTTTTTCTTTGGTATATGTCATCTAATATTTATAATGTCCATTTATATTTTCTAGATTGACGAAATACCAGCTCCTTCTAGAAGGCATCTTGAAGACGATCTGCGAATCAGACGGCGACAGTGACGAAGACATTGCCCAGCTGAAGCGAGCTTTAGACACCGCGAAAGATGTTTTGCAGAGTGTCGACACTGCTATCAGGACAGCTGAGAATGACCATAGGTATGTATTACATAAGTTGTTGTTAGTGTATTAGGTTATTGTTTAATTAAAACTTGCAAATATTTATTATTGTGAATTGTACTAAGTAAATAATAATAATTAGCTATAAGGTTAGCATGTGAAAATGACTTGTAACGTTATCAATAAAGAATTGAATTGAATTATCCTATTAGCTATCACGGTAAAGGACTGATATAATGATTAAGAGTGTTTACGTGTTTTTATCGAAGAAACATTGAAGCGAAAAGACTTGTTGGAAAGTCGACATCAGGACAGCTAAGTATGACCATAGATGTGTACTGTCTTATCACCAGAGATCGGGTTTTTGTGCGACATCTCATACTAAATGTCATTAAAATGACGTAAGTCACTAAGAATGTCGCAAATCCATCCGATCTCTGCTTATCACTGAACAACACGGTCTTATCACTGAAGAGCGATCTCTTCCAGACAACCAAATAATATAAAAAAAAATCAAATAGAATTATGAGTAGAAGATAAATATACTGGTCGCGGTACGTGTTTCCATAGCATTTGACATCTTTGACGCATATCGTGAAATACGTTCATAGATTTACTTTTACGTTAATACTAAGAAATATCAATTATTTTAACTAAAAATGTTTGTGAAACTAAAATTGTGTTCTTGAAGTGCGTGACTATAAAATAATATTTTTCCTAACTAGTGCGGAAAAGTAAACTTTGCGCACGCTTCGCGTTCGTAAATTTCTCTTATTAAGGCACTTGTTATGAAAAAAGTCATGCGATACACGTGTAAAAACTTCTTTTTAACTCGGGTGATTGTCGCCCTCGCTTCACTCGGGCTCCAACTTTCGCTCTCGTCAAAAAAAAAATGCACTTGTATCGAAATGCTCTATTACTTATTTAAATTTTGTTAGTTTTTTTAGACAATATTTTGCAGACGTTTACTAAAGATCCAGGATATTCACCGATATTTCTTCCACAGGCTTCGAACAATCCAGAACAAGTTAGAAGTCCGAGCGGGGAGCGAATGGGACGAACTGAGAAGGTTAGACCTCACGCAGCGGCAACTACGTATGGAGGGAGAGCTGTCGGTGCGGCATGAAGGAAATAAGAAGATTAGCGTACTTGTGAGTATTAGTACATTAATATAGAGGACGGGAAACGAAGGGTTACAGGCCAAGTAGATATATCTGGCCGAAGGAACTGAGGCCAGATAGGGATACGCGGCCTGTAACCCTGTTTCTCGCCGAGATTTGTATAGTGCTTTTCTCAAACTTGCCATTAAATAAAACGAACTGATTTCGAACCATACTATTTCATTTGTAAATATACCAATAGTACACTATCGTAAAACATAAAAAAAAACATTCGCGCCTAACTTTTTTTAAAATCTGTTTGATGTATTTTTTTACTTGGTGGTATAGACAGTAGTACTAAGGTATTTTTTTTTCTGTGGCTGAATGTCAAGACCTAGTGTCACAATTTGACGTTTCAAAACAAAAGACAGTCTGTTTGCAGTCCTAGGTGTGAAATAAATACATGAAACCTCTTTACATATTATCATCTTAGCACATGACACCGGATACATAGTATTTCCGGGTTTAATTTAAAGTAAGTAACATCAAAATTCCGTAGCAAGTTTGAGAAAATTAATATTTCAATGGCTTTGAATAATAATCAGGCAGTGGAACTTTGGTGCCAATGACAGACGTATGACGTAGCGGCTGCAGACAAGAGTAGATTGTGTCATAAGGGATCAAAATGGTATATTTCCGGCGTGGGCGTATATTGAATCCTGAATGGAGCGACGGATTCCACAATTGAATCCCGACCGTAGGGAGGGATTCTAAAGTGGAATCCTGAGCGTAATGAAGGATTCAAGCGTTAACGCCCAAGACGAAATAATTTTGATACCGTGTGACACATACTGCTTTTCACACCACCTATGAGAAAAATAAAAGATATATCACATATTTAATATTTATGCAAATAATAGATTCTGAAGAAAATTTTATCAGTTATGAACGTACTGTTTATTTTCATATTTCATTGTAATTTTTTAGGCTGGCAATAGAAAGTTCTGTTGAAGGACTTTCTCATAGGTGGTGTGAAAAGCAGTATGTGTCACACGGTATCAAAATTATTTCGTTTGAACTTGAACAGAAAAGTGCCACTTTGATCCCTCCCAGCAGGGAAGAAAAGACCCGTATTCGAATAGGTGGTGTGAAAAGTGTTTTTATCTAAATGATAGATACTTTAGTTCACGGATATTTTATTGACACTTGAGACTGCCAGAACTTATAAAATATAACCACATAACTGTATTTAAGTCAAGTAATAAATAATAATGTCTCAAATAAAGCACAGAAAATAATCAATGGTGTATAGACCGTGTTTTTATTGATTTCCGTTAAATTGAACAGGTTACTTAGGACAATAGAAGTTGCCTGGTATATCGGCTTTAGTCCATTTCGTAAAACATTTTTTTTTTCGTTTTCATACATAATAATTGAAATGGCAAATGTGAGAGAACCTTAAGAATAAGAACTCAGGTGATTGACGGCATATGTCAAAATAAGTTTCATTAGGATGTAATAAAGGTTGCAATACACTTGTTCATTCATTAAGCTTATTTTTTTAATAACTTAATAACAGTAAGAGTTAAGATACTAGTTTCTTAGAAAAAATGATTATTTTTTACCTAAATAAGCTTCCCTTTAATTTAACGGAAATCAATAAAAACACGGTGTATAATTAAAAATAGTAAAAATTACAACAACCAAAATAGTAATAAAAATATAATCGATCCTTAATATGAAATGTCAGTGGATATGTAATAATAGGAGAGTATGTCCACCAGTGGACTAACAACCTGATGTTTACAGGCGTTAATGCTGACAGACGCATTAGTCCTTCTCCAACGTGAAGGCGAACGTTTCGTGCTGAGACCCATCCCAGCTCCCAGCCCACACCAGGCTGGCCCACGCGTGGCCGCACTCTCCCCGCTCGTTAGATGGTGGGTACCCTTCATCTTTTATCATATCATAGGTATTGAAAGTCTACACTGTGTTAAAATTATTCATGCCTCGGCGCCGGTAACGAGGCCGGGAATCCGTTTTCACGTCGAGGCATTTATAGTGCTTTTCTCAAACATACAAAGAAATACAAAAAAAATACAATGTTGTCGAAATTGTTATTAAATTCCATTTCCATCCCAGTGAGTTACTGCGCCCTAGAAGCGATACTTCAGAGTCTAATTTAAGGAACGTAAAGACAATATTTCATTGCATGTTTGAGAAAACTTACTTTTTACGACTAGGAAATTAGAGAGTATTTATATGATAACTAGGGTTAGGAATTTTGGTGGCATTCGGTGGACAGAGAACAGTGGAGTCGTTGTTTAATTTTTTTATGATTGATTGAATATTTAATTAGTCAAAAATAATAAATAAATATATTCTTTTAAACAGGGTTTCGCCAATTTTAAGCATTATAATAATTTCATCTTTAATACTTGACTGCCTATAAATTGAAGTTCAATCATTCTTTGTAATATAGCTTATGATTATTATATAATATTTAAGGTCTCCGATAGAACTAGAATCTTAAAAATTAAATAAATAAATTTTCTCATATACCAACATTTTTAGTTGAAATATAATATTTTTCTAGTTTGTCAAGAATAAATTTCATGTTATTTATTTAAATTCCTTGATAAATCCAGCTTGAAATGAACACTATTTCGTTATTATTTTATAAGTTAATCATTTATTCAAGTTAAAATGTTTGTAACATCGACTCCACTACTCTATGTTCAATAAATGCCACCAAAATCCTAACCCTAATGATAACTTATTTAATGTTTATATTACAGGGATAAAGTGTTGTTCCGACCGAACGCGGCCGCTCGGAATACTTTCTTCTTGATGAACATCAATGGCGTTCAGATGCATGAATTATCGACTAATACACCCGCTGAGTATGCTACGTGAGTATTTTGTAATTTATTCAATAAATATTTGTGTCGTATACAATTTTTTTCGTGATTAGAAAATATCAATTTGTTTAAATTAAACAAATTGATATTTGTGTTACTTTTTTACAATGCGGATAAACCCACAATGTCGTAACAGATGTGCTACCATAGAAAAAAATAACTGCGAAAGACTCTGGTTGTCACGGGAGTCTTTCGCAATCAATTTTTTCTATGGTAAGCACATCTGTTATTATCAAACCGGAATGAGAAAGGGATTCGAAAGTACCGTTGACACAACAAATGATACAAAAAATTATCTAGAAAAGAGTTATTTATAGATGTAGTGAGTGATTGATTAAAGGTGCGTTCAGACCAAAAGAGCATTCGCTGTTCTATCCCCCGCTCTACGAAATCAACCAATCACGTTTTGTGTAACGATCGAATTTCGTAGGGTGGGAGGTTAGAACAGCGAATGCTCTTTTGGTCTGAACGCACCTTAATCTAATGTCTGTAAGTCTCTGCACGAAAACTATGAATATCTAAATATAACTGTGAATATATCCTAGATTGACTAGGACACTGTTATGTCAACAGTAAATCCGAATCCCATTCTAATCGCGGTTTGATAATACGACGTTGTGGATTTTTTTTCGTACCGTAATACTACCAATAGATACTCCAAAAGCCACCAACTATGAGTCAAAATGCATTTCATTGTTATGTTAACCATGCAATTTTTAAGATATTTTTATGATAGGAAAAACTTTTGCATAACCAGAAAGAAAATTGTTAGATATTGTAAACTATAGCTTTTCCTAGTATTAAATTTCGAAGAAGACTTCGTATAGAAATACTATTTAACTCTTATTCTTCGTTAGATTTTATCGATTTTATAGTCTGGTAAACAAAATTACCTGTAAAAATGGCCGTAAAAATAAAAATAGGTCAAGGTGCGAAGAGTTGCCCTTAGAAATGTTGACTTTCGCTTGATTTTTACTGCCAAGTGTGATTGGAATATAATCATTTCCCTACAAATAAATAAAACATGGAATTCTCATGAAAATTTGCCATTAAGATGGTTCCCATAATATATCATGCTTAGATTTTATTGTTCCATCAAAGTTTTGATTGGCTATATTCTATTTAAAATGGTCAAAGATGTTTCGCGGAAAGAAATGCGCGGTGTTATGAAAAATGCTAAATCCTACCCAAGAGTAGCGTTGAAAATTTCCGGATTAAATCCCGTTTCTTTCCAAACAGCTCGTTTTTTCCTGATTTTTTCGAAAAAAAAACAATTAAATTTTCCACTTTAATTTTCAACTCTAATCCAATGTTAATTAGGTCTAATTTTCACTTATACCAGGAGAACGCGATGTCACAGAAGAAAAGTCAATTGAAACAGATGGCAAGGAGTGACAGTGACATTGATTGTTACTGAAGAAATCAGAAAAAACGAAGTTTTCATACATTCCCGAAAAAAAAAAACATTTTGTTTTATTCCGACATTTTTAACGCTACCCAAGAGTACAATCGTTTTAGGCATGCTTGTTTTACCAATTATACCTCGTTTGTTAAAGCAAGGTTTTATCTACAGATGGGTGAAGAACATCCAAGAATGCCCATTAGCCAAGTTGACAGAACAGAAATCCAGTCTGACACCACAACACCAGAATTCTGCCAGCCGTTCCACTGACGATGAAGGTATATCCTCATTTGAAGGTTTGTTAGCCTCCGTAGGATTTGAACCTCCGCCCTCCGATAGAAAAGCTTGCCTGTATTTCGGTGCTCTCACCACTGAGCTAACGAGTCTTCGGCGACTCTATGCAAAACTGTTACACTATAATAATATGCTAAATACAGTATGTATTTGATCGTAAAGCAAAGAAAGAAACACATTAATATTTAGATCATACTAAACAACTTTTACTATGGGGCCAAACTCGAATTCGTGAAAAAAAAAATTACTCTCCCATACAACGTGTTCATGATCACGCAATCAAAATGTATGAAAATGTCCAAATTTTTTTCGTGAATTCGGGTTTGGCCCCATAGTAAAAGTTGTTTAGTATGATCTAAAAATTAATGTGTTTCTTTCTTTGCTTTACGATCAAATACATACTGTATTTTAATGGGAGGGTAGATGCGTAATTCAATTTTGAGTCTACCTTCATTTATATTTTAATACCAAAGTGGTATTAATATTCGTCGGCCTTCGTAGCCTAGTTGGTAGTGATCCTGCCTACGAAGCAGGAGGTTCTGGGTTCGAATCCCGGCGAAGGCATTATTTGTGTATTTATTTATCACAAATATTTGTTCCTTGGTCATGGTTGTATACGTATTTAAGTATGTATATGTATCTATCTATTATATATATCGTCGCCTGGTACCCATATCACAAGCCTTAATTGAGCTTACCGTGGGACTAGGTTGATTTGTGTAAGATGTCCCAAGATATTTATTTATTATTTAATTATTCGTAAACGGGGATTTGTCTCTGTTGCTCCAAAGAAGGAGTCATTAGAGTGACAGAGAAAAATCCCCGAAATTTGCGAACTTCGGTGTACGCGGTAGCAGGCCTGGTGTGGATAAAACAATAGTAAATTGTGTCGTAAGGGATCAAAATGATGTATTCCTGGCGAGGGCTTTCATTGAAGCCCGATCGAAGCGATGGATTCTACAATAGAATAAAAAGAAAAATAAAATAATTTATTCAGTATCTTAAGGACTGGTGCCTCTTTTTAAGTGAACTTAGGTGAATCTTACAATTTGTCTTAGGTGTTTGTAGAGTTGACGTATTAATAAAAATAATTGCATTTTTTAGGCTGGCAACAGAAAAGTGCCGCTTTGATCCCTCCTAGCAGGGACAAAAAGACCCGTATTCGAATTGGTGGTGTGAAAACATATTTTCTTTGATATAATATGCCATCATAATTTAAAATATCTTAAAATGACATTTAAAACTTTCTATTTTCTCTTCAGCAAGCAGCAATGTATCGCGAAATCCATCTGACGCGTCCGAAAAATCCGCCGCCGCTGAAAGAGATAGCGCTAGCTCGGAGAGGGAGAGGGAGCGAGCAGTCAGCGCCGAGAGGGAGCGGGACAGAGAACCGGAGAAAGAGAAGGAGAAGGAAGAGAAAGATGAAGTTGTTGATAGAGAAGATAAGCATGTGTGAGTATTCATGTTTGAGCTATTTTTCACCAGCTTCAATTCGACGGATATTTTGCATGTATAATACTCGTGTCGATTTAAAACACTCTCTTCGGTCGTGTTTTAAAACATCGCCACTCGTTTCGAATTTCATGTTTTTCGCATTTGTGTCGTAATGTACTATTTTAGATGTTGCCTTTTTGTTGCTAGTGCGAGAAGTGGGTCATTTTACGTCAGGTCAAAAACTTCGGAGGGCCATGTGTACTAAAAAAAGTCGTACGAGATATGTGCAAAATCGAAATTCGTATTATCAAATCGGATTCAGAAAGAGATTCGAAAGTACTGTTGACACAACAAATGACAACATTTACCAAGAAAAGAGTTGTTAAAAGATGTAGTGAGTGATTAATTAATATACATATATTATCTGTAAGTCTCTGCACTTAAATTATGCATATATATTGATATACATAATTCTGAATAATTATATCCTATTGGTCGTGCTTTAATTTGTCTCCACTCGTTTCGTACTTGTATAGGATATACTATTGTGTTGCACAAAAACTGCTATAAAATTTCATTTAAATAACATGTTGTAACACCACCCTACTAGCGACACCTAACGGCAAGCCATGAAGGCGCGCAGGTAGGCGCAATGCAAGCGGGTCATTGTCAGTCCGAAAAACAAAAGTTGTCCACTCGGTGATCAAAAGTTAACAGCTTTTATAAATCTATGTTACGATTTGATTGCATAGGGCGATAGATCTGGGAACCTAGTTGTACCGTACATTGTTTTATCCCAAAATTAGTACAGGAATTCCTTAACTTTAGGTATGTCCACCGAAAAGACGATAACCTAAATCTGACAATGACCCAAGCGCAAACACTGCGACGATGCCACGATCAGGCCCCAATTTCACCACATTGACAAGTGCTACAATTGTAAATTTACTGTTTCTCCAATCTGGGGCGTCTATAGGCTACAGTTACCGTTTACCATCGGAAGGGCCGTGCGTTTGTTTTCCACCAATGTAAAATTTACTGCAGGAACTTTAATAAATCAGCAGCAAATAACAACTTTTTTGCGAAGCAAAATTACAATTGTCACAAATAACACGACAAGAAATTCCGACATACGCCGAACCTCATGTCAAGGTTGAATGAGAATTGTATTAAACCTTGCGACAATTGTCACGGGTTTCGGAAAATAAAAAGTAGTTTATTAACGATTTAATAACGTTATTAGTAATAATTTTATGTTGGTGGCAAACAAGCACATGGACCACCCAATAGTAAGCGGTAGCCGTAGACTACGGAGGCCTGTGACGTCAGTAAGTGATATTTTACAATTGTCACAATTGTAATTATGGTGAAATAGGCCAATGTACTACTGCAGCACTGTAGTTTACACCAGGCGCCCCAGAGATGGCGCCGTCAGCGAGTTAGATCGCGCTATCGTTTGTCTCCCCGAGGATCATGACCCTCGGCATGCGACCGAGGTTAATTTGAGAATTTTTGTGAGGGACTACGTCCTAGCACATTAGGTGACCCTACCTTGGTTTGAGCACTTAAGTGAGAGCGACCTAGTACTTCCTCACTAGGCCTAGGTACATTTACCCCTACCCAAAGTTAGGTTATCTAGACCTAGTGAGTTCGTCTAAGTTGTAACTTGTAAGCGATAAACGGGCTATACTGTTCCGCGCCTGTTCTTCTTCACCCCCTCGCCTTCCCGTGCTTCAATGCAGTGTTGTCAAAATAGGTAAATCTACCAACTTGTTGGTAGATCTACCTATTTTGCCTTCATTCTACCTATCTACCACTTTCAGTCTTAAATCTACCTATTTTTCAAAATCTTATGATGATGAACATTCTCCATACGTTTTACGAAATATAATTGTCATTTCAACGTTTGGGCGCGTCCCGTGTTAAGTTTGTGGGTATATCATGATATATCAGCTTAACAACTTGCCACTGACACTACTGAAAGTGTCAGATGCCAGAGATAGTGACAGTTTTCGTGACATTTTCTTCGAGTCGGTTGGTAAAACGGTATGGTATTATGGAATTATATATGGCGTCATTGGCATCGATCCTTAGGTGGTAGATCTACCAATTTTCCGCTTCTAATTCTACCAATTTCTACCCATTTTCGGATGTCGTTCTACCAATTTTCCCAAATTGTATGTGACAACACTGCTTCAATGTTTAATTAATTATCTTATTTCAGACCTCGTCGGCCGACAATGTCTCGTATCTCGACGCACGTGTCGGCCCCCCCGCTGGCGCTTGAGCCGCACGCCGCCGTCACCGTGTCGGCCCCTCTAGCGGAGGCCCATGTCGCCGTGAGGGCCTTCACCCCACAAGGTAGGTACTATAGCACCCGTCGACCCTGTCTCGTAGCTCCACACACGTGTCGGCCCCTCTAGCGGAGGCCCATGTCGCCGTGAGGGCCTTCACCCCCACAAGGTAATGTACTATAGCACCCGTCGACCATGTCCTCGTATCTCCACACACGTGTCGGCCCCTCTAGCGGAGGCCCATGTCGCCGTGAGGGCCTTCACCCCACAAGGTAGGTACTATAGCACCCGTCGACCATGTCTCGTATCTCCACACACGTGTCGGCCCCTCTAGCGGAGGCCCATGTCGCCGTGAGGGCCTTCACCCCACAAGGTAGGTACTATAGCACCCGTCGACCATGTCTCGTATCTCCACACACGTGTCGGCCCCTCTAGCGGAGGCCCATGTCGCCGTGAGGGCCTTCACCCCACAAGGGTAATGTACTATAGCACCCGTCGACCATGTCTCGTATCTCCACACACGTGTCGGCCCCTCTAGCGGAGGCCCATGTCGCCGTGAGGGCCTTCACCCAC